>KN549233.1:72825-86370 GCA_000797555.1 Oesophagostomum dentatum | reverse complement strand
AAAATTTTTTAAAAATAAAAATCTATGTTTTCAATCAATAATGAGCAACAGAAACGGAAAGCTCCCTTATTAGCAAACTGGTGCTTTACTCAAAAATATTTGGCTGGGCCGGAAGCCAACCTCAGCCGTTAAAAGTTATCTATACTGATTATGATAGAGCAATGTATCTCCATCTAATTTTAAAGACTCCGATCATCTGTGATAAGAGTCAGCGCAAAGTTAACTAAAGAAAATGAGAGGAACTTACGGTAGTTCAGAAAATCAGCCGTCTGCTGCAGCCAAGTTTAGAGACGAGGATAAACTTCAAGGGAATCTCGACGTGTCTGGCTGAAGACTCTGGTACAACTCTGTAATGTGTATCTTACATATTAGGAATCGAGCAGATTAAGAGTGACTGACAGTGTTTTGACTAATCATAAAAAACGGTAAGCATAGTAGCATCCATCGATGAAGTTCTGGCTGGGTGAATACGTAGAGAATGAGAGTGAAAACGTATCAGTGAGAAAAAGAGAAAAGCGAAAAAAGTATTTTAAAAACTGCAAGCAAGAAATATGTGGAGCTCCTAATGCGATAACCGGCACATGTATGGACAGACCTCGAATGTTCCGGAAGGCGCGACCCTGCTGTGTTCATCGATTCGTTGACTGATCCACAACCTGCGGCTCCACTCAACGTTCGGGACAGAATTTTTGAGAAAACATATTTCAGGACTAGGATGTAAAAATCGAATTAAACATTTTTATTCCAGTTCAACTGGGAGTTTATTTACTGCAGTAAGAAGAACCAAGTAAGCTTTTTTAGGTCAGCAAAAGTTTATTTTTCAGAAAAAGGTCCTGAAAACTGAAAATTAAACTTTACCAAGCAGAAATAGGAAGGCAACTATAAACAGCTGTTAACGGTCAGAACCATAATCCTCATTCTATATTTCACATTCCTGATGTCCTAGAAATAAAGAGGTACCACTCATTTAGCAAAATTCACATATTCCTGACGGGCCTAGAAATTATAAGTTTTCAGAAAACTCCTACTCCAAGCTTTGGAAAGAGAATAGCTAGTAGGAAAGGAGGAAAGATACTCTAAAAGTTCAATTTCTCACAGCTTTCCTGGGATCTACAAAACATCGGACGAGCTATTTTCCAGCTTTACAGCAAGTGTTACGTTCACAGTGCTGTCTTCTCAAGTAGTCCGCAAACACACAAATTCTGGCGCAGTCGGTAATCGATCGATTGCCAGGCACCTCTAACCATGTCAACCAACCAGTCTCAACGTGTCCACGGGAAAGTGTGTGTCCGCAGACTATTTGAGGAGATAGTATGAATGCATGCGAAACGCACTGCAAAATGCAAATGCGCTCTTCGAACCCTTAACGATCTCTAGTTTAATGATAAAGTGTTTTTGCACCTGCTTCATTACCATTAAAAATGCAGTTAATTTTCAAAAAGTGCTATGAAAGTTCTCGGAAGCAAAAGAGCAAAAATTATGTAAAGAAGCTATTTTTTGTGAATACCGGAGTGCTGTACTTAGAAATCGGACTTCAGTCCTCATCTTTCATTGCTCCTTTTAAAATTTTCGCATTTGAAATAAAATAGAAACAAATGTTGAGCTCGAAAAAATTATGTGAGTTGCCAAATTGACAGCAGAAGTATAGCCGATTCACCTGACAAGTGCGCGTCTGCGAGCGCCGTAAGGAACCGTGACGGGCCGTGATCTTGATCGATACAGCTGGACTGTGTGCCACGCGCGCGCTCCCGCGATATGCCAAAACTCACGTACACATGCACTTGTCAGGCAAATGTCCTATAGTCATGTTGCGTTTGAAATCGAGTGGTCTCCCTTTGCTGTCATTAAAAATCTTCCGACGAACATCTTCGTTTTAAGTTAGTCGCCCCATAGCAATGGTCAAAAAGCGGGTACGTCCATCTACGTTACTCTATCCGTTCTGGAGTGGTATGTGTGAACAGTTTGACAGCATGATTGATCGTTATGCCTTATCACAGTGTTCGTGCAACTGTTTGAGCGGAAGTGTTTGATCACCGTCCAATCTCTCTAGCAAAGCAGTGCATTGCATTCACAATTTGATTTCAAGAGATCGTGCTGCTTTGCTGTTCAAACAGTTGCACGAACACTGTGATAAGGCATAGCGATCAATGGTGCTCTTCATATTGTTCATACATACCACCCCAGAAGCTGAATGCTGAAGACAAATGAAAAAAAATGAGACGACTCGTTGACCTCGCTGTGCATGTTGACAGAGGAAGCCTTCGTAATCTAGAAAATATTTTTCCCTGAATGAGCTTTTAATCTGCACTTTTCGTTGTGCAGCTTGTTCGCTTATAGAAAAAAGAACTGAACTGGTAACGAATGAACTTGCTCACCTGCAAACAAATAGAACTAAACTGATAATGAGTGACCTTAATCAGTACTTGATATGTTCTCAACTTTCCGCGCTACGTCCTCACAGTACCGCCTTTCTGCTCGACTCATCTGGTTCCACTACCATCGAAATCATTTCTATTTATTTTTCTTCTGAAAAATTAATCATGCGTAATTAAGTATATTGTTAAAAGGATAGCATTATCACTAAAAGTGACAAGCACAACATAGGTGCATTGGATTAGTAACAATAACAAACCCTACGTCACTTTTTGAACCAGTTTTTTTGGCAAATTCTCAGACAAATCACGGTTGCCTTAGCCTGTTCCATCGCGCTAGGACCCCCGCAGTTTTGCGCAATTTTTGAAGGCGTGCGAGACATAACGTCGTGAGAAGGCAGCGGCCTGCGCCGCCGTCATTGACTAGCCACTCCCAATGTGGGCGGACCTAACCAATGACGGCGACCACAGCCCTTGTCTGCTCACGACATTATGACTCGCACCCTCTTCGAAGGTCCGTGCTTGCTTTTCATGCAGAACGCAAACCTTAAAAGGCCCGGAAACACAACAAGTCCGCCATGAACTGCGCACGATATGTGGACTAATTTTTTGGCCCGGAATTAGAGAACTGGGGTGACGGTAACATCGATCGGGGCAGATTTCGAAATCATGGTTTCGTCAGCGCGCGTAGCTCCATCAATGCGGTCTTTTCTTTATCTTCCCGTTTCTTTTCTGTTCTTCTCATACCGTGAAAGTTCTCCTCGAGAAAATATTTTGTTTTGCAGCAGGCGTCCATCACCATCGTCCATCGGATGTAAGGAACTCAAGTTTCAGAAAAGAGCTCTGCATCCACCTTCTACAGCGAAACGTTCCTTTTAACACACCGACATATTTCAATTTACAAAGTTCCAGGTACGACGATTCGCTGTATGACGCTCCCGCACCCCTGGACAGTCTCTTGTTAGAGCTCGCTCATTACTGTAGCAATGCTATCGCTCCAAAAATTAGAGCTTCCGTTGAACATGGATACCGTTGGTTGTTGTTGTAAATTTTGTTGATATCACATTCCTTGAGACAATGCTATGTTTTTACACAAACGCCGTGCAATCTTAGGGGAGGTACGAAGGGTCTTGTGTGGATTCCCCTACGCATCTGAGGCCAATTGCGGCTTAGGAACGTACGATTATCAGTCCAGCATCGCTTCACCTGCGAGAGAAATGGCGAGCAATATGTTGCTGGATAGATCTGACCACGACCAGAATTTTGAACAATGCGGGGGGGGGGAGGAGGGGAGGGGAAGAGAAAGAACCCGCAAGCATAATCGGAACGACCCCTCCCGCTCTGTGGTCCAGCCGTTTATGGATCGCTACAGGCCCCAGGAATTGTCTGGGTAATGTACAGTAGTTTAGAATGAACATCTATTCGTCGTTCATCTTAGCCGCTTCGCAGCAGTTGCCGCTTTGTTCATGTACAGCACCTTGACCGATCTAACAGTAAGGCTAAATTCAGAGGAGAAAAGAGAACTTCATGCGAACTGCTGCACTCGTTGTGCATGTTGACGAAGGAAGCTTTCATACTCAAAAATATTTTAAACTGAATGCTGCCTTTAATTAAAGCTATTCGTTGCAGCTGATGCACTATCTAATACAACAGAACTAAGTAATAATGAATGACCATGATCAGACACCATGACTTGTCCTTAAGTCCTGCGCTACGCCCTTACATTCCCGCCTTTCTGCTGTTTGAGCTTAAGCTCGTGTGCACTAAGCGAGTTTACTGAGTTTACCCCTGTGTCTATGCCTGTCAGCTAAATTTTCTTCATATTTGTTATCGCGTAATAAGCCAGCTGTCCGCTGTTTACTCGGTATATCTCAAGCTCGCACGGCAGTTTTGGCACAGACTTTGCTTGAAAACTTTTCAAAAATTAATGGTCCGCTTATGTCTATGTCTATGTCTTCTATCTGCAGACAAATTCCGATTGACAATCCTGAGATTTTAGATCAGACCTAAAGAGATAGCTGTTTCAAGTTCAAGATTAAAAACGTCTTAACATGTTCTAAACAACTGCAAAAGTAAACACTCGAAACTTGGTACCCAAAAATTTGAGTAGAAACTGGGGATATCGGCCGGAAGTCTACCATTTTCCTGTTCCATCCTAAATAAATCGTAACGTCTTATTTTCTTTTCAGGTTTTTTTTAATATTAGAAAGATCCAGCCGGATTTCTCCTATAGCTCTATAGTACCAGCAATTTGAACCGACTGCCTTAAATTCTTAAAAAAAACATGTCTTTATACAACGAATAAGAAGCGTGCACGCTAGAAAGGTGGGTCAAAAACAGATCAGTGGAGACTCAGTAGAGATTTTGGCTTGTATTTCCCCTGCAATCGACGAAATGGAAGAGAAAACTGCGCCACAGTCCTTGACAAATCAGTTACGAGGATTTGAAGTTGTCACAAAAAGTATCACAGGAAGACTGTTTTGCGTTATGTGCAAAAAGTGACGAATAAAAATACGGGCCGAAATTGTGCGGAACAGATTCAGGACCTCCTTTCGTAGCAGCTGTCTTCAATAATCAAGTGATCACTGTTTTCGCTTGACGAACAGCTCGGAAATTGGTGAAGAGAACTCACCTACTGGTACGTGACTACTTTCGCAAAACCTAGTACTTTATGTGCAACAACAAAGTCAACGTTAAAGTTTTGAGATCTCACGCACAGTAGAGGACACCGGCTCTACAATTATAGCGGTCAGGACAATGCTAGCAGTTTTCCTGCAAGCACCGAATTTCTTGGTTTTGCATGGGAAAGCACGCATCTAACATAGCAGCGCACCCTTTTTCAGCATTTGACGACAAACCTAAGCAAGCAGTGACAACTGCTGTATTCGAAGGTTTTTTTCTTTCGGTATTAAAATTTACCAATCAAAAATAACGAACGCTTCCTCTGGATGTGAGTTCTAAGTGCTGTATGAGGATGAGCAAACAGAGATTGAGTGAACAAAACAATGAAACGATGTTCGATATTGGTATACAATGGAAGAGAAGAGCCTAGTCTAATTATAACAGCGGTACACTTGAAGTCTTCGTTTTTTACTCGGAAAAAAGACCCGGAAATGAATGGTTCCGTATTTGCTCCTGTTTAATTTACTCCTACCTCTAAACTCGTTTTTTAATAGCATTTTCTCTAGAAGAGCAATTGACGTTGAATATTCCGAAAAGTTGTCGACACTATCAAAATGGCAACATCTCTCGAGCAAGTGCTTTTGCACCTTTCGGATGATATCTATATCAGTGTGCCAGCATTCCTACCGCGGAACGGTACCCTCCGGAACAACGGCGCCCTTATTCGATCCCTTAGTTTCCTCGAAATGTTTGTTATCTTCCTATCAATTTTTTTAAACTACGCAGTAGTACATGGCTTCTCACGAACCTCCGTTTTCCATGTGAATCTACGCAGAATTCTACAGGTACGTTCTCATCAGCTAGAAACTGTAGAAGTGCTTAGCAGAAACGAAATTCCAGACTCACTTTTACATGTATTATTTCTGTGCGTGTGCCCGAGTTGTGCTATTTTTATATCAGAGCCACTTCATACGATGGGATGGTGAAGTTCTTCGCTATTCGAGAATTTTACTAAACGATTTGAACTTAAGCGGGGAATTGTTTTTTTTTTTTAGTCTTCTTTTTTCGCAGTGTTCACTATGCGCAATAGGGCGCTTAATTATGATTAGCTATAACTCGCTACGTTGCATGCTAGGGTCTACGGAGAAATAGATTTGCAACTCGGTTAGAAAATGTGTCTTTGAACGAGCACTCGGAAGCCGCACGTTTAGAAGTTGAAAAGAATTTCAGCTGCTAAGCAGAAATAAAGCTTATGGCTAGTCATAAGGTGCTATAAGTTAATGAAGTAGCGAACTACCTCGACATCATCGCGCTTAAACATTAAATTACATTCGAAGGTACCGAAGGCTCCAAAACAAACGATCGGATAGTAGCTCATGATTAAAAAACGAGAGGGATCTTACAAATATTCAAAAAAAAGTTTTGAGTTTTACTTTATTTTTCTAGATTATCTACGATATAGCAAATGCAGCAAAAGTGTGCGATGCGTAATCGGCGCTCAGGCTGCGCTCCTGCCCAGGTTAATAGTATCCGAAGCGCCATCCCAAAATCATTTTGGTGACCTTTTCGGCAACCGGGATTTCGTACGGCTCCGTCTTCTCGCCGTCGGCGCTACCTATGATTGTTCTGACCAAACTGGATAACGCGGCGTGCCAAACCGCCGATTCCGCAGCCGCGCATGCCAGAGTATAATCTAGGGGTTACTGCCAGTAATGTTTTATGCCGCCATACTATCTAAGCTAGTTTAGTGTTAGAATAAAGTCGATTTGAGAACCCAGAACCCCATGGTTGCAGGGAATATAACTGGCAGTCATATCTGTCAGCTAGCAATCATTTATGTCCTGACCAAACTACTACCGCTCTTCTTGATCACAAAAGGTGGTCGGGACTGAATTTCATGAAACATTTGTTTCGCTAACCAGGTAGTCACCATGATTTGAAATGAAGACTTACTTCAAGGTTAACTTTCAGATCAAACCGTAATCGACATGGAGTCAATTTTTGCGCCACTCGTTCCTAGTGAGAGTGATACATTAACTTGATTAAAGTTAATGTATCACTCTCACTGGGAACGTTTGGAACCAAACCAAAGTTTCACGAATCCCAACTCGAGGTATTCAATCAACAATGTTCACTGAGAATTCTTCTTTTTTGCTGAATCGACAAACTTACCTATGGAGTATGTGCTTTACTATCTAATTAAATACTCTTTAGAAAGCATACTCTCCAAAGCTGCTCTGCTGCTGGCGTCACTTTTTCGCCATTGGTTCTTTTCCTCGGAGACGTGCTTGTTCACTGCTGTGCTCCTCGAGCGATTATGCGCATCGTATCTCATAGCTGATTATGAAACAAAAGCAAGGAAGTGGATCCCGGCAGTAATTGTCATGCTGTCAATGCTAACGGCGTTAGCGCTTACCTTAATCTATATTTTCAGTAGATTCCGCGGAATGGATGTATAAAGTGCGCATAATTTACTTGGGCCTGCATACTGCGATGCCCGTGGCTACTGTGAAACAGATCTGCTAGCCACTTTATAAATGCCTGTTAGCCTTTTTAGAGAATACAAGATGGATAAGTCGAACTAACGACCTGCCTTGATGCTACTATCTCTGACTCGCGTACGTAATGTTTGCTTTTCTGATCACTGATGTTTTGTCTTTTAGCCAGCTTTCTTTCTTTTGACGTGCACTGACTGGTATTTTCATCGAATAAAAACTCATCAAAAAAGGAAGTAACAGAGAAAACAAGAGGAATAGTGACAGGAATAAAAGCAACCTAGAACGAAAACAAAATAATAAAAACACAGAAAACTAAAGAAATCCAACAGCTAAACCAGACTTTAACAATGACAAAAAACAACAGAAAGAAAAATGCTTGGTTAAGAAAACCACACGCCCACATGGAACCGCATGCTTTGCACATAGGTACAGACATAAAAAATCTAAATAGAATAAAGGAAATCAATGCAACTGAAACCAGTATGTTGGGCCTCTGCACGACCACAGTTTCATTCACGCGCAAAGTTCCTTTCACAACTTCTTCCATCTTTTTAATAAGGGCTTCTAAACATGCCAATTTCTGTGCTTTCTCCTTCAAATTCGAATTTCGGAACGGTTAAGGGCGTCATTTTTTCCTGGTGAATGCAAGGATCTAGGTTCGTTGAAACTGCATTTATGTTGTACTAAGGGAACCCCCAGGCTTCGCCAGGCGCGCTTCGTACGCTTTGAAGCGAAATACTGATAAGGCTGTTAACGCTTCCACTAAAAACAATGACCGACTTAGGATGTGAGTAGCTTATCGAGGCAAGCTGAGCGCGCTGAGCGGACTTTTGAGGCGTTGGAGGTGTGCCAAGCGAAATAACAGTGGGATCAATACTCGTCACTTACATGGGAGGCGGTCAAGAAGTGCCGCTGCGCCAGCCGCTTGTACTGCCAGTGGCTTACGTTGGTGTAGCGATGGGCTGCTGGCCTCGACTGGTGGCTGTGAGCCCAGCAGCTGGGCTCATACTCATAGGCGCCGCGTTGGCCCCACAATGATACAGAAACTTCTACTAGCTTATTGATCTAGAAAAAGCTTTGCGGGTCTGCTTCAGCAAATTATTTGGTATCGCAGAATCAGGCGTAAGTGATTGACGCGCGTAACGAATGCAATGAAGAATGCCTCCCAATTAACTGCCCTATTTTAGGGCAAGTCACTGTTTCTACTGCGATTGCTATTCGCTCTGTTGCTGTTGTCGTCCCACTGGCTCTTTCAATTATACTCTGCTATCGTAACAGATCACAGCTACAGAAAGTTTATGCAATGGGAAATCTCGGAACATCTATAAAGTACACATTGAGCCTCAAGTTCCAGGTTATGGAGAATGTTCGTGCAATGAAAGTAAGTACTTCGAAAACGAGCCAACGGCTCGCTGAATGCTTGAAACTTGCAAAACTTGGATATCGCAGAATTTTCACCATATAATCGTAATGTGTTCGGGGATGATTACCTTATAAGGAGTCAATTCTGCGGCGAGGAATACATAGGGGAGACAGGTAGACCGCTGTGCCTCAGAATTAAGGAACATCTTGGTGGGTTATGTACATCTCTAGCTCCCACCTCGTTAGGCATTCACAGGAGGATGTGTCACGATTTCATCAATTTGCGGATACTGTAACTATAGTGGCGCGCGAGACTAAGACTGTCGCTCGCAAAACTACTGAAGCTTTTTGGATACCGGCGAGGAGTCCTAAAATGAACGGGAAAGACGAATGCATCACCATGACTAAGGAACTCGCTCCTTTCCTCGAGCTAGGCGAGTTTGACCTACCATTACCTTGCCGGGGGAGACCTTGCCATTCTTCTAGTTACGCATCAGCCGCTGGTGGTCCTTACTGGCTATAGCAAGGTGGGCTAGCTCGAGCTCTGACTTGTCTCGCTCAGCCTTTTCGGATTTCCTCCGTAAGCGAAAAGACGCTTAGAAGGATAGATCCGAATGTTATTACTTTTCGGGCTCTGACAAAGATAACTTTGCCGAAACTTCAGCCTAGTAAAGCTGTAAACTGGTTCGATCTTGGTTCCGGCCTAGCGCGCTCAAAAGAATCGTTGCCAATGCCAAGATTCATCGTACGTCGAACTTGGAGAATAATCCTAATTTGTTTTTAAAGCGATGTTTTTTTCTTTGAAATGATTACTTGTCGATTTCGATTGCGTTTGAACATTTTTCGCTCAAAAAAGTAAATTCCTCCCGCTTGGGTAATTAAAACAACTGGTGCTCCTCCTCCTCACTCCACTCCTTCGTGGAAGAAGCATCTAGAGCAGTGCATAAAACGGAATTATTGCATATTTCGACTCGCTTTTGCGCGAACGTGATACAGCAATTTTATGAGAAGACAATCCAGAGGAAAGGAGCGAGCATCAAGGCGACTTTGAAGGATATTCCAAACCGCATCAGCTTATATGTATACATTATTTGTAAGTCATTATGTGAACAATAATTATTCGCTTTTAGTCCGCGGAAAAGAGCAACTGCACTTATTCTATCACTAGGATAGCAGCATAACCAATTCAAAACTTAATACGATTCGCATAACCGCACGGACTATGCCACTTTTCAAACAACGAGCGATACTTATCTTTTCAGAGCCTTGAGAACTACAGGTTTTATTTCGCTGTTTCAGACTATCGTAGTAGCATTCTGCATCGTGATGGTGACGGTATTCTGCAAAACAGGAACGATGATACTAACGTTTACCAAGTTCAATGAACGGCCAGATTTGGGACAGCTATGCTACGCACTTCTTGATTTACAAGCAGCAGTGTAAGACTCGCATTCTTTTTTTAGTTTTACAAGCATTATATTAAACAAGACTAATGCTAGTGCAGGACCACGCATACTGCCGAAATAGACAGAATTCATTAATCGATTCTAATTCCTTGCCCGGCACCATGCACATTTTGCTTCTTTACCTGTTCTGGGAATAAGAACTAAACGAATTTCTTCATCGCATTTTAGATATGAGACGTTCATAAAGGCTCTTGTTCTCATTTATATTGGAGAATGGCGACGAATATTGCTCAAGTACCCGTTTATGCGTCGCTTCTCTTGCTCAGCGTGTGCTATGTTAGAAGGGAAACATGTATCAAAAATTGGAACAACATCGGATGCAGGAAAACGCTACTTTGATCAGCTTAAACTGGCATGGAATTATAATGGATCTATTTCCTGAGGGTGCATCTATAATTTTGACTACGTGAAATAAATCTTGCTTTCTCAGCTCTACGACCTCCCAATCAGCTATCAGTTCAAAATATTGCAAACGATTTTGGAAACGAAGTCACCTTTAAATTAAAGATTTAACAAATTCTATTTTTAAGAAGTTAGTGCGAGTCTTCTTTTCGGCTAAGAGTGCTAGCGATATGAACAACTTTCCTTGGCAGAATGGTAACGTGCTTAGCGGCAGTGGACGATTGGAAATTAGTTCTGACACATTAAAAATCTGAACACTGGACATTTCGTTTAGCAGAGTAGCATCAAAACCGACGGATGAACAATATACAAGAAAATTGGTGATAGCGGCTGTATTGGATTACGGCTCACTAAAGGATTTGCCACCTTCAAAAAATTTAATTACAGGGGTGGGAAAAACTAAATGCGCATGGTTTTTTTTTGCATTAAACTGTTTGCCTACGTTAGCAAATTCGGAACAAGAATGTTTCTGAGTGAGCACGGACCCTAGCCACTAATATGCCATGACAATTGCTCCTGCTCCAGGTCACGGCTGTAAACTCTTATAAGTGCACTTGAGTGTCACCTTCCAATGTCCACGGTGGCCGCTAGAATTCTGAAGGAACTTACTTTCCAAACTTTTTACGGCAAAATTTCCATAGATTCTCTTCTACTGTATAAAAAAAAGCTAAAGAATTTTCCTCTTGAAAATGTCACAACAAAAAAATCTGCATATTTGGGACTGGGGACTTTGAAGGGTTCCAATCTTCCTCTCAGAAGCGGGAAAAAATCTGCACCCAAGCCTCAAAAATGAATTTTGCTCCAAAACTCAGCGCTCAGTCTTGCTTATAAATTTTATACATTTATTACCTCTGTCTCGCACCGGTACAGTGCATAGACATATGTGCTTCACGTGCGCAGAGTTGGCTTTCTCCTCCCCACTATCCTTAGCTTCCCACACTAAATCCTCTGCATTCGTCGCCTTCTCTCTTCTTTCTTCCAGATCCTTTAGACGTTCGTGGTGCCAGCTGACGTAAGTATCCTTTTCGAGGGGTGCCAAAACTTTGGCATACGGTCCACGCGGGCCAACACGGATTGGACAGGATCCTCCTCGAAGTTGAGCGTTAATGGACAATTCTATGCCTACCGCTCAGAGGACGTCAGTATGAAGAATCAGTCTTAATCAAATAGCTTTATTTTTTGTGGAATATACCAAGGCTCACGAGTGCACTGTGCCCCTGGAGGACGTTTTGATTTACGACAATAAATATTTTGGCATTGTTAGAGGAAAAATCAGCGGCGTCCTACTAGCTGACCAAACCGCTTTCAATACAGTGATAACAATGGATAATATTGCTTCATTAATTTCATCAGAATGCTCAAGGCATGCACTCTAAATACTGCTATTTGCTCCCAGTTTTCGCGATTGTGGAGCTTCCACCAAAGCAAAGAGTTGATGTTGCGGAGAATGACTGCAGGTCGCAGCCCACGCTTATGCACCATTGACAGTTTTGGGTATCTCCCCTCTATTTCGATCAATTTGGATTCGGTGAGGTAATACATTTTACGCACATGGATGGTTTTCTATATCTAGAGCTTCGGGTGATCTCCGCTGTTTCAGTAAAATGAGTCAATGATTCCCTGTTATTCCTATGATCATGTTTCGAAGCTTGAGAATATCACGCCGGCAGTAGACTGTCACCTATCTCCTGCCTTTCAGTAACATCTAAATCTTGCCTCCGTCTTTACATTTTCTTATGACTATAGCTCTCCTGAATCTAGAGAAATTCAGTTGTTCTGATAGCCTCCGTTGACCGCCCACAACACGGTCTCTATCGACTCTACCAGGCAAAGTTAATGAACCACGCAGGTGACAAAGACCCTCTTTTATGCATGTGTACAGAACTGTCCCAGCTACATAGCCGCACTAAAATAGAGGGATCTTTATCCGTGAATACCAAGAAATTTAAACTCAAACTATGTGCTTTTAATTCTGCCCACCCCTGCATTCACATGTTGTACAACGCATGACTAGATTATTGTTTTTTTTTCTTGGTGCACCTCATGTGCACTAACTGAATAAATAAAAACATAACTTTGCTCGAGTTCCCCACTTACATGATACGAGCAGAAATAAACCTTTCCTCAAAGTCATATTTGAAGCCATTCCCGTTCTTCCCTTCTTCGGCACGTTTCTCTCTGTTTTAGTTTCTGATTTTACTTTTCAGTAAGGTGTTTTGTTTCATTGCATGTGTAGAGCTCCTTGCCCAAGGTAAGGTCCTCACGCTTGTGATTCTTTCAAATCTGGTTCGGCCAAGGTTCGGTGGCACTTATCGCTACTACGTATTATCATTTTCGAGGCTATTCATTGCAACCCCCTGACCAGTTAGGCATCTACTTGCAATAGTTCCCCTTAGGCTTAGCATGAAACCTCGTGCTGAGTCTGTAGTTTCTGTTGAATATTGAATATTTGTTTCTTCATGACCTTCTTCAGTATACTGAACCTTTGTTTTCATCTTCAGAGGTTGTCATCTTGGCTGATCAAGAAAATTTGGCCAAGATACCTTAAAAACTGCTTCAGAATTAGACATCATTACTACCTATCGCATATAAGAGCATTTTTAAATCTTGCGATATGAGTAAAAGATGACCTCATCAATTTAATACCTATTAAACTCCATGGCGCCTTCAAAAAATGTGAAAGAGTTGCAAAAAAAATTTCGTGCTAACCTTGTGTTAAAATGTCTCGAGCTCAAGATTCATGCCGCTCGGATCGAAAACCACCAAAGACCTAAATTATGCTGTGAGTTTTTCTTCAACGGGGAAGTGGGCGGAGCTGGGGGG
>KN549232.1:390322-404570 GCA_000797555.1 Oesophagostomum dentatum | reverse complement strand
AAGTGAAATTTCATTTTTTTAAAAGAAAATTTACTTACGCATAAGGGGTGTGTCACTTGTAGCCTACTAACTGTATGACCCCTAGACGATGAACGCACAAGCTGGGAGGTGTATCAATGTGACTAGAGTACATACTCCGATGTCAGTAATTCAGTTCGCTTACAGTTGTTCAAGAGGATGCGAGTCCGAATCATATTTCTGTGAGGGGTCACGTCTGCCGCTATCGGCTCCTCATTCGTTGCGGACGGGGCGCGGCCAATAGGGAGTAGATAGCGGCGGACCTGGCCCCTTCCAGAAATATGATTTGGCTCGCACCCGTTGAAGATCGTGTTCCTTGAACTAGTACCTAAGAGTACCCGAAAAAAGCGAAGAATTAGTATGAAATCTTCATCGTGGTATACCTGATAATCTGGTAAATGATGAGAGGTACATGAATCCGATTAACACCCGTCATCGCAGTCATCATAGGAGAAGCCAGAAGCTCTAGCAGATGCAATCAAGATTTGCCGAGGGAGCAGTTCGGGCAGGGAGCGATGCCGTTGCGATCACAATGGGCACACCGTAAGCGCACGCGGAATGTTTCGCGAACCTTCTTTCCACCGCGACAGAAGGAACAGACGGTGTATCCAGAGCCGTGACATGTGCCGCAGTCTTCTCTACCCTGAAATAATCCTCATTAACACAGTACGACGGATGTGTAATTCGGGAAAAAACTGGTGAAAAAGTGAATGGGGACAGGGATTTTCGTGTCATACCCAAGAACATGGCCTCTGGAAATCTATTCTATTGTATATGTAACCGGAGAACGATGACGGTGCGAAGCAAGTTGCTATCCACTGGATTTTCTTAAGAGTAGGAAGGTAAACGTATACAAGTTTTCAAAGCTGACTTGAAGAAGCACAAAAGCTTGTGGAAAAAAGACCTACACAAAGATGGAACTGTTTAAAAAGTAATGCGAAAAATATAAGGCCTAATGCAGCTTCGAAAGCTGATTTTTTCCGCTTCCGAAGCTTGCGAAATACCTATCGGTGAAGAGTTATGAGGCGATTCCATACCTCTTGAAAAAAATGCACTCACACGAGAAAAGTGTGCTTTGCGGCAATGTAGGTCTATGCGTTGGTGGGCTTGCAGAATTCAAATTTCGTAAATATGCCAAGATTCTATAGGTCAACGCACAGTTTTCTTACGAGAACCGTGTTCTTCAAGGGGTTGCATGATCGCTCTTTTCTGGGAGAAACGTTTCACAGATTTGAAAGGAAAGCTCGAAATCAGCGTTCAGATTTGCATTAGGCTCTATGCATATCAGCTTAATCGGCCACTTTCACGGTGTATTTTCTTGTATAAGCTATTTCACTGTTCTGAAGAGGTATCGGCGTTTGTAGCCTAACTTATCAGCGCGCTATAGACCATTCGTAGAACCACCGCCGGTCGGAGCTAGAACTTCAATCACTGATACAGTCAGTACAACTTTAGAGCTGCGAAAGGCCTGATGCGCGATTCAGCTGGAGAGTTCCCCCTTGAAATAGAGGCTTCCCGACTTGCCACTCATACTCAGACCTCGACCAGACCGTCGTTTGTATACAATTGTCTGTCGCTGCAAGCGCCCTCTCTTGCTAGTCCTGCGAATGCCTACCTTACCGTTCACTTTATTCACGTCAGAATATTTGCTCAGTCAATTTCAGTTTTAATTTGTTTTGCTCCCGCATTATTTAGGCAGTTAAGCGAAAGTTGGGTTCAGCAATTTATTCATGCTTAGCACGGCATTTCCATAATAAACTCATGAAATAGCTTCTGTGCGTAGCCCGCAGAAGTCTGGGATCATAGATTCTTACGAAGGTGAATGATTACCTGGAAGTCGCGGAGAATTTGCACGAGATTCTTGTTTTCGTTTTCTTGGAACAGAGTGAAGTCGTTCTGAAACGGGCTGAGTATATCTTCTAAAATATGTCATTAACTAAGAGGTAAGGCAGTCGTCATTTCGGTGAAGAGAATGCAGGCTTTAACACGATACAGGACCACAGAGCTCCATTAGACCTGAGTTCTGCAAAGATTGTGTTGCGATTTTCGATAATTCCTGAACTTAGTTCTAATCAATGGAGCAAGTATCTAGTCACTCTTGCGCAAGGGTTCTTGGAGAACGGATAGTCGGTTAGCTTTGGTGAAGAGAAAACAAGTTGGTTGCCTTAGATTGCGTTGCCTGCTGCCCACAAATAGTAAGAAAAAATAATACAAAACTAAATCAGAACATATTCTATACTGGCACATTCTACGGGTGAACTAGCGCTAATGAAGCATATATATATATTTCGTAGCACTCCCGAGGGGCTGGGCCTTAGTGTTGACCGCAGACAATGCATATTGTTAACAAGTTAGCATATGGGGTTTAGAACACGATCCATTTGCCAGATGAGGGATCTCGATGAACGGTGGGGTCTTATAATACATTATTTATGACCGGATATTCGTGCTGGAATAAATATTCGGAAAGCACGAATATTCGAGTACTCGAATAGTCAAATATTCGAGAGTAGCCCAATATTCGAATATGTTCGAATTCAAGTATTAGCAAGGACCCATTATTCGAATATTAGAACATGATATTTGGTATCCGAATACGTTCGAACAGTGTAGTCTCGCGAATACTGAATTTTCGTCAGTATATGTACGTCTTGTACGGCTTTGCGACGACTGTTGATTCTTTGACTTTAAAACGAAAACAGACAAACCTGTGGTGCTTGATAGTTTTAACATAGCCCGACATAATTTATGAAAATCTTTTGGTCTTCTCAAATACTATTTACTTGGAAGAGAGAGAATGTAGTTTAGAATGCTGTGTTTTTATACTGTTGTGAAAAACGAAGATCCAAATGTGTGAGGAGAAACGTATAGAAGAGGCTGAATTGGACAATCGAAATTTTCACGCAAGCCCCTGAAGCAAAAAGGACCGGAGAATGTTAGAACACATTCAGAGGGGTGTTTTCGAGGTCTTGACTTTCGTTTTCCTAACCAGGGACACAGGCTTAGTGAAGTAGCCGATTTAGATGACACGTACATAGCCTAGTGCAGCTTCGAATAGATGTCTCAAAGCTTCCCTTCAAAGCTGCGAAACGCTTTTCTCATAGTAATTATGAACGACGACACTCCTCTTGAAAAAAGTAGTCCCCACGAGAAAAGTGTGCTTTAACCTGTAGATTTTGGCAATTTTATGTATGTACCTACGTTTGCTCTCAATGCCTGTAAGCTTACCAACTAAAAGAACTCCTCTAGTGATGTCATGTAAGGGTTTTCCACGAAAACTGCCCTTTTCAAAGTGTATATAATCGTTCATAGTTTTTTTTTCGGGAGAGGCGTTTCGCAGACTTAGAACTAATATTTGAAACCAGCATTCGAATCCGCACTAAACTGTATGCATCTCATCTCAACTGACCACTTCGGCTAAATATATGTATGTGTTCTTTGTAAGTTTTACTATCAGAGGGAAAGTAGTGGGAATGAGGAGTCTCAAATAGCTATTGCCATCGCTATATACTTGTTTATCCTGGTCCATCTTGGGAGAAAATCTCATGAAGCACGGAATAAGTTGTATAACCTGCTTTTAAAGCCATGATTTTCAGAAATATAACTCCCAAATTGTTCTAAAGAACGCTTTTCTATATTTTAGCGCTAATAAGTCGAAGTCTCTCCGAGACAACGCGTCTTTTCCAGTTTATTTTTAAGGTTTCTCTCAGAAGAAACACTTCCAAATCTGAAATCCAAACCCGAAGTTATTTCTATTTCAGCAATTAGCAAGTCATAGACCAAAGCTTTTCATCACTTTCGCATTGGGATATTTAGCTATTTTCTTTGGTTAGAGAAGCCTGATTTCCTTTTGTCACCAGCCGTCATCCCATAAACCTATTATCCTGACTGTAAGCTCAGCTATAGACGTGGAAAAGAGGATTTGCCTGAAGATTTATGATTTTTTCAACAACGGCTTTTTGCCTTGTTCAGTATTTGCTTAGCTCATCAGCAAATTTGGAAACGATACGAGTTGTATTTTTATTCATGTTATGACTAGTTCCGAATTGTAATTGTTTAATACTTTCGAATAAAATATTCGAATATTCGAATAATCGAGAAAGGCAATATTCGAATACTCGAATTTGAATTTTTAAAAAACCATTTCGAATATTACTCACTCGTTCGAATGTTTTCCAAGATATCAAATATTCGATATACGAGTATTCGAAGAATTTCGCCGAATGTCGCAACTATACATAAAGGTATGAAATCCAGACAGCCGATTTGCGTTCTATACTTCCTGGCCAACCTAACATCGACAGTGTGTACCGTCTGCAGTCAACAGTTAAACTCCACATACCGGGGATCCTAGGAAAGGATTATACGCTGATATCTCCACTTTAACGCATCTCGAGTTAATATTGCCACCGGCGGTTTTGGTTTTTCACTTTTACCTACTTTTAAATGTCTGGTAGTATTTGGATTCGAGGAACTTTGGGTTATACTCGCAGTTTTCGATTTTACAGTTTTCGCAGAAGACTGACGGTTTCGGATGGCTTAGTCCATCGGGTACGGGTTACGAGCTGTGTTGTAGGTTTCTGGAGGGGATGTTGGTCGACTAAATGATACTTTGCACTACTTCTCAAAGCTATGCTTGCATTGGTTTGCCTCCTCCTCTTACGAGGGAATGGTCTAAAGTGGAGCTCTGAACCAGGGGAACTAATAATGCCAAAAATATTCTTATACCTCCCGTAGACCATGGCACAGTGTAGCTCTTCCCGAGACCTTGATACAAGGAAGTTACAACTGCGCAAAGCCGTTCGATGAATGGCTATTTTTCGAGGTAAAAGTTGGCCTTTTCCCATTTTTTGCCGTTAGACTAATCGATAGTGCCCTATCTCATGCGATTAATATGTCTATAGCCTCCTGTTTTCTTTGATCCGGTTTAAGCTGCCTTCACCTGACCTAAGGCTCAAATTACAAGGATAAATTCCTGTATTTTCATATTCCCAACTCACTCAAAATAACGGTCGGGAGGAGCTACATGCTGATAATTGCTACTTGGGGTCCTAGGATATTTTTGGCATTATTAGTTCCCCCGGTTCAGAGATCCACTTTAGACCATTCCCTCGTTAGGAACAGAACGTTAAGACATACCTCTGTAATTTCAACGCTAAGCAGTACAGACGTCAGGTCCTGAGGCTTAGCGAATCATCTCTATTCTAGGTATCTTTGAGTCCGAGCTTAATCTTGTTGTCTACACTCCAAGTTGTTTTGACTCGCAGTAAAGGGCTTTCTCGCTAAGCAACGCTTCATCTTCACTGAGCTTCTTTCAGTGATTTTGCAATGGTTTCTCGCCTACGAAACTTCCTTCTAAAAACCCGAGGTCTGCAATCAGCGCCGATTGCGTGCATCTCTGCTCCGGCACAAACAAAGTGCTAATCGGGACCGCATTAGGGGGATTATCAGTTCGTAGTCAAAGTTCTTCTAGTTATCATTAGAAACTTATTGCCTGCAATGTCCACTCCGTCCGCCAAATGTGCAAACAATGAATTTATGGCAGCACTAATATAGTCTGCACTTCTCAACGAGATAAGAAGTAGAGCCGATAAAAGTTTGCAACTGGACGAGCTCTCGAAAGAGAAATGTACGAATTTCGACTTACACCAAAGTATCTCCCGTTGACGTACACCATAGGTAGGCTATCGAAAACCAGCTCTCGATCGGCCTAAACGATTTTACCCATAACGACTGAATATCTAATGCGTCTCTAGGATAATCCTGAAAAGTTCTTGAATGGTCAGTATACGCGGAAATTTTCTGTTTTGAAATTTTGGCAGTAAATGAAAGAAGACACTTCCCAGAGTACGAATATCATAGTGCGATTGCTTAATTCTGCCTAAGAATGCCGAAAAACGACTTTTGTTGCGGCAAATTTTTTTAATGCTCTAGGGGAGCCCTCGTCTTGTACACCTAAGCAAAATTAGGCAATAATGCTGTTAAAGCTGGACTGAAAAGGCCTCGGTCTTTCATTCCGTGTCAAAAGTGAGGCACTGAAGGCTACGCTAAAAGTTCATTTAAACATGAGTTTTAGATGCGAAGACCTCTGGGAAGAGCTGGTTTAAGTCCAGCATACCTGAGTTTGAGTTAGATGAAAGAACAAAACCTTCTCAGTATAGCTATGGTAGTAGTAATTCCCAGTTTTCTCTGGACGCGCTGTAAAACGAGGGGTCTTTTAGCGCCTTTTCTTTGCTTTTGCCGCATGAAATCCTTCTTTTCAGGCAGAACTGAGCAGCTATACTGTGACAGCCTACCTGTGGCGTTATCTTCTTCCATTCTACAGAAAACCCCAGGATCGAAAATTTTAATTATGCTGCCTTTAATTGTAGTGGTAAGCAACAGCACCCGGTATCAGTGTCACCATACTCGTCAAAATACACAACATATTTGCAGTCATGGATGAACGAAAGTAGAAATTTCAGAAGACCGAAAATCGCTGTAACACAAGGAATCGAAATCGTGCGTGCATCATCGCAAAGCTTTGTAAGAGCGTATTTCCTCATCGAAGTACGGAGGTTAACATTCGACGGAAAAATTCAAAGTTTCCGATATTATGCTGGATGATAGAAAATGAAGTTCTACTGCAGCTGTCTTTGAAATCTAGCAGAAAATGGCAGTGCCGTGACAGAGGGCAGATGAACAGCTGAAAAGAACTTGAACAAGCTTTTCCTTTCTCGGTTCGTAGAAAAATCTTTTGTATGGTGTTGCTCTTGATAGGAAGCCGTTCGTGTTCTTCCTTTTTGAAAAAAGCGCGAAGTTTGCCTATGCTTTACATCGAATTAAATGAGAATCCGTGTTGCAACTGTTACGTCACGGATTGCGGTCAAAGATGATCCAGCCTTTAGTGTGGAATCTGTTAGTAGTGCTTGATACTTTCTAGTGGAGTTTTCATTCTGGGTTATTAAGCTAGAGCAAACATCAGCCCGACAATCCACTGTTACCCCATTTTTAAGGGATTTAACGGAAAATTAAGTCGAGTTCTAAACTCTATTCTAATGTCAGTACCCCAAGAAATTAACGTTGAAAAAAGAGATTATGACGCTTTTTCTATAGGGTGCGGCAAAATTATGGTAACAAGATAAGAGCTGCGTGGATTGAACAACAAGAAAACAGCGCTCGGCAAAGACGTCGACGTGGCCGAAATCGCTGAATTTCGGGAAACTCTGCTGGAATCACGCACGTCTATATGGTGTTGTTTTTGGGCCGAAGCTCCAGAAAAGGGCTTGCCTTGTCCAGAACGGTCATACAGCTTCCAAGCTCAAGGAGCCTCTTTATGGCAGCAGATTTCTTGACATGTTTAGATCGGGAAAACGTCGAGAAAGGCAAATCGCTCAGAAGCCTTTACGGCGAGACTAGGTGATAGAAATGCGGTAGAGCAACGGCTATTTCATTTTAAAAATCATAGCTTGCTTCAGCTTTTTGCGCAAAATATGAGGAAGTATTGCTAACTGACAAACTGAAATGAGAAGTGCCAAAAAGAATGCAAGGTATTTCCAGGTATAAAATTTAAGAAAAACATTTCGCCCTCGGCTTATACAGTAGTTTTGCCACACCCTGTATTGCACATAAGGAAGCTTGAGGCGGTAATCCTGTCTGCGAAATACAATTTGTTCGGCAAACGGCGCGAGCGGTGCAGCGATTAAAGAACGTCTGGTCCTGGAATGGTCGAGCTCTTACGGCGTGGATGTCAGAAGCGCCTTCGCTACAGCCCTATCACAGTAGCAGCGGAACTCATTACTCTAACTTCCGAGAATGGTTTTCTTTCTTGAAGAGCTATGCAATTTCAACGCAACAAGAAATGACGCTAAAACGGAGCGGGCCAATGAAATAGCTCCTATTCAGCTTGTTGTGACAAATTCTGCGAACTCGTACATGAGCCAAAGAAAATCGTTGTTTTCAGGCACTATAGTTAACCGTTCGCACAACTAACCACAACGTACGGCAGGGACGTAAAGGAGGATGACCACTCGCAACATCCCTCCCATAATAAATCGAACCTCTGTATAATCAAATGCTGTCTTTAACTATAGAACTTCAAATTGTAGCTCAGTGAAGTGTACTTTCTGCATAGTTTTCCTCCCCCAGGGTTTTAAAAAGTTCTTCCGAGTTCTCCTTTAAATATAAAAGGGTATATTGTGGTTTATGGAAATAACGAGTTTCTCTAGACCCTGAGCTCTCAGTCTCAGGAACAGCTCACGTGGAACCTCTAGAAGTGTGTTACTCACCGTGTAGAGTCCCATTCGGTCGACCAGTTCGTCAGCGAAAGAAGGATCTATGTTCAGATCTCGAAACTCGGCTTTGATTCTTAGTGCCTTCAGCAGTTCAACCTGCATTACCTAATTCAGACACATTTTCCTTATGCTGAAAAGCTCATCTTACCGTATCTCTGCACCGCTCCCATACCCTGCGTACAATTCCGCAGGTGGTGATGTAAACAACGATTTTGTTCATTTCCTCTTGCATGTAGTCTCTCTGCAAGGCTTGAAATTGTTAGAATCATTAAAACATTCGAATCCATTCCATCTTCGTGTGATGCTTCGACGCTTTTCAAGAGTACCGGGTGGTTTTGCCACGTAAAGCAACGAATTCTCGTACTTCACTGGAACATTGACTGGGTTTTTTCCCTGATCACTAGATATTCGGAGTTGTTACACATTACTGGTGGATGTGAAATGTGCACTGTAATCATTTCTAAATTCACTACTACATCAGTGAACGGTAGGTTGATCCGGCGAACAACCAGGACTCAAGGCACTTATGATACCTATCCTCTGTTCGTTCGCTGCAGTTGCCCATCTCCCCACACGCACGCTTCCGCATGTAGGACTCATTTTCTCTTTCGAAATTGAACAAATTGTCCCAGCGATATCTTTTCCGGTAAACTTAGCATGGGTTCTTCACGGTTGTAAAAGCAGATCTTGGAATTTAGAAGCTAAACTTTTTGACCACCAACGTTGAACGCGTTGGAGCGACCGCGCGCGTGGCGATAGTGACGCCTGCGCCGAACGAACAGAAGGTAGGTATGCCTATGCTACGCAATCATACTTCGAGAGTTGTGAAAGCCTTTTTCATCACATGAAACTGTCACGTGATAGAAACTGTAGAAACTGACAAACTGCCACAATAATGAGTTTGGCCGACAATGTTTCCGTGATTATGCCATGGCTAAATATTGCATGTACGTCTCCCAATCATGATCAGTGGGCGTATGCATATTGTTCCGGATCCGCCAGCGCTACTCTTATTTTAGTGTGCGCTTGACCGATATCCCTGCTACGGTCGATTCAGCGCGCAGGCGCAGCAGCTCAGCCGCACCAGGAATGCCTAGTAGAAGAATACTCGTCAAATAAGAGCAAATTTATGTTAGGGACCATGAAGCAAGGCCACGCAGTTTTTCTTCTTTATCTATTTGTACGAAAACTTAGCTGTTGCTTTTCGCTTTCAGTGCTTATCAGTATAAACTTCAGAAAAAAGTGCAACCAGCATTTTAGAGCGACAAGGAAAGAAAGAGTGAAGAAGAAGACACAGCTTGGGATCTCCGTTGGAGATGTCACGTCGTTTCATGAAATCACACCGACATTGTTTCCGTCTAAGTGACGTTTAAAGTGTTGGTCTGTGCTGGACGGTAAGTAGGTAGCTGGTAAAACGCTACTTACAGTACGTTGTTGTACTGAGCAATCTACGTCACCATACCTTCCACTGGCTCCTCATGCGCATCATGCGGATCGTGTTGAAGACGTGCATCTTTCGGCCTCTGACGCTTCCCTGTCGAGTGAGCAGCACGTCTTCCGAAGACTCCAAAGAACTAAAAACGAATGTTGTATGCATCAGCAACCGAAATGTTTGCTCGCCCATCACATGCTTTGTCCTTGTGTGGCGCTCCCATTTTGGCGCGGTATTTTGAAAAAAAAGCTCCTTCTTCTTTTACAAAGGTGGTTGCACTCAGAAGTTTAGCAAAATAATAATTTAGCGAGATTTAGCTGCTACAACTAAGAATGCTTACCAACTCCAGTTTGACTTAGAATGCGTTTTATGCGCACTGATTGTGAGACAGATCTGAGTTTGACCACGTTGTTTTAGCACCCGTATTAACCACATCACTAACTACGAATTTTTTGCTGGGTCACTCGCTGTTTGCAAACAAAGCGAGATATGGAAATGGTGTCAATTTGTCCGTTACTTTTTACTTCCTTTTTGTTGAATTTCAGTAACTTAGAAGGATTACAAGTTGCGCCGAAAAACAGGAATGAGTTCGGAGAAAGAGTGCCCCGCTATCACACAGGACCTTCGAGATTGTACTATTGAATGTCATACAAGAGCATTCTCGCTCACAAGGTAACGGCTGGATCTGCAGCGCTAGAGCTCACAAATGATGACTGCAGGCCAGACAGAAGAGCAGGTGGATTGGTGTAGAGCAATCCACTCATTTCGTTATAGTTTGTTAGGCAGAAACACTAGCTAAGGACAGTAAAAGGATAGACTACCTTGACTATGCTCCAAAAAACTTCTCAGTGTAACTCCCAGGTAACAGCTTAGTGAACGTCTAAACTCCTAGGATCTATGCTTCTACTTGAGTAACTGTAGCAACAACAGTCACATAGCATAGTCCTTTTCGTATTGTTTGAACGCAGCATCCATGTTCAGAACGCTTCATGAGTTTTCAATGGATTCTGAAAGAAGAATTCAAGAAATGGGTTGTGATCCAAATATCTTGGCTCAAAAGTCATTTCTGACCGAGAAAATCGTTCCACACGACTCATCAACGATTCTAAACACAAGTCGTCTTTTAGTTTTGCAAGTTAATTAGCTGCGGCAGTGGATATGCGTGGAGTTATGAGACTTCCATGCCTCGCGCTTGAGGAGATATGGGCTCTAACAGAAACCGGCAGTGAAATGAACGGTCCTTCTTCAAAATAACAGACGATCCTTCTGGAACGACTTTGAGGCTTTTGAGCCAAGATACCTGGATTTCAACCCATTTTTTGAGTTTATCTTGCAGAATCCATCGAAAACTAAAAAAAGCGTTCTGATCGAGGGTGCTTTTAACCGATATCTCGTCCGCAGATCTATTAAAAACGCATACTACTGCAGCTGCGATCGTCTACAGAAGGCTCGTGTCCCTATAGTTTTGTTCACTATTGGTTAAAGCTCGCATTTTGTACACATGATGTAGTGCTAATGCGACTTGTAGGCTGGCGAAGAGAGGAAGACACCCATGCACTCTCACGTGCTAAGACAAAAAAGGAACAAAAAGTAAGAGGTTTTACTGCCCCTTATTTGTTCTTATCGTTGTGCATCACGCGGAAAAGCACGAGCCCAAAAATGAGTTACTCCCCAATGTTTTTTTTGAGACTGGGATCTTTTAATCTTGCTGCTTTCTCTGCTATATGTCTCTTGCAGTCTGTTCTAACAGCTAATCAGTGAAGTTGAAGGAGCCAAATTAAAGCTAGCGCCCAAAACTGAAATAAAAGAAACTGTCGGTGAGATACTACTTGAGTAGGCAGGCGTATGTAACAGTCAGTGAACACGACTGTGATATGTTTTGTTTTCAAGGAAATGCGCCCGTTCCTGAAGACGTCCTGTTAGACGCAGAAAAATTCACTAAAAATGAATATGTGTATTAACGGTTTTCCAGAGGCAATGCTCCACTGAAAATTAAATGAGTGAGGTTTTTGAAAATTTTATATGGAAAATTTCGAAAACCTTAAAAACATCGCATTTATAAATGAGGGATACCTTTTTTTCTCAGAATCGGGCTAAACATGCTACTTATTTGTTGGCGCCTACAATAACTGCACTGAGCTCGTCGGTGCCGAATAACGTCACAGCAGTCAAAAAGCCAAGGCGCTGTAAGCTCAAGGAAGGAGCTACGTAAGGGGATTTGGCGAAAGCGAAAAAGTAGAAAGCAACCCTCGGCGTATGCGGAATATCTCGAGAGTTAGAAAAAGTAGATCTTTCTTCTAATATTTTAAGCTTTAGCGTCATACGCTGAGCATTCTCCTTTTTGAGATAAATCTGGCAACAGAGAAAGTTATGGCATATATTCAAAATTAGCGCAGCTTACATAAAACAATATCCCTTCGATAATTTTGCAATTTATAGTTTTATTACAAATTAAAAAGGAAGTCGAAAACTTCCTAATCTTAGATTTCCCAGGTCATAAAAGCAATCAGATTTTTGCTGGTTTTGAAAAACCCTTATAGAAGCATTCTAAAACTAATTTGACAAGCTAACATTCTTCGAGTAAGTGTCAGAGATATCGTCATATATTTTACACACTTTGTATTTTTTGTAGGAATAATAGAGTTATCTTCGCGGCAAAAGGGAACGTATTTTAGAGTGCTTTGCATGCATCTTCCTTTCATCTCACTCTTATTTATTTATTTATTTATTTATTTCAGTGCACAGTTAGTGCAAACTTATTTATTTATTTATTTCAGTGCTTCTATTGAACAGATTAACATAAAAGCGCTGATATAAACCACTGAAAACCACAGGGCTAGATCGTAAACCAAGAAAAGGAGACGAAAGGGACTCAACAGTATTACTATAGAAGTAGAAGAGTCAGACATTACAGTCTGTGGCTATGCAGTACCATACCAATTGTTACAGGCGACTGCTGCTTGTCCCAGCCCCAGCCACCAATGATAAGCATGTTGACTCGTTGCGCAGTAAAAGTGGTTGTAGGGTACACGAGCCAAGAGGTAAACGCGACTGGGCCAGCCAGTCAGCTGAGGCGGACGCAGGTAAGGGCGACTCTTTGATCTGGTGCGAACCTCAGGCGTCCTCATTGACTGGACCTTAGCAGACCTTAGCTAAACGCCAGAAACAGGTAATGTGGGCGTCAAGGGTTAGACCACATGTGAAGTCCCATAAAAATAAGAGGCAACAAAGCAACACAAGGAGTAATGTCACACGAAAGTGGAAAAGACGTGGCAATGCAGTTAGTCCCCACAGCAGTCCTCTTGTCGACTGTGGCGGTTTTTGTTAGTTTCTTTTTCTTGTTCATACTTGCTTTAGATGAGCTGCGATCTACGAGCGGAAACTGTAGGTCCGTGTTGGTGGCACCTGATTGCGCGCAGCACTTCAAAGCACCCGAATTCATGGTTGGCCACGAGCTGCGACATGGGACTTCTGAATACGTACCCCCCATTTGCTCGGTCCACTTTCTCCTGCAGTAAGCACTCACCTGTTTCTGCAGTATAAAATGAAGTATAAAATGTAGCGTTTCTGGGCAGCAAATGTTACCAAAACTCGGTGCTGCACCCACGGCTCACACCTTTTTCAACCATATGAAATATGTTCAAGAAACACGAAACGTTCACTCATATAGTACTCGTCTTAATAAGTCGGAAAAATCTCGAAAAGTGTAGATGATATGAACAATAATGTGATTTCTCAGTGTCTTTTAATGTGAGACTTCAACATTCAGACTTGAAAAGCAGCGCTCACAGGTACTACAAGCTGATCTTGTTTCGTCTTGACTGAACACGCCTTGCCTCTCCCCTCACCTCCTACGAGTTCTTTCGCATGAGCTTTAGAGCTGTGCTCTAGCTCCTCTACGTTCACTTTCCCCTCGCCAGCTGCGACAGCCAACAGACCGTCTGCTGGGTGTCGCAGCTTCCAAGGGGGGAAGTGATCGTAGAGGGGTTAGAGCACAGGCGGAAAGGACCGTGCAAAACTACCTCTGGTAGATGAGAGGGAAATGAACAGACGTGGTCAAACAAGATAAGTCAAGATCAACGTGTAATTCCCGTAGGCTACGTTTAACATGTTTAGAACGAAACAATGGGAAATCCGACTCTTTTTTCTTTCCGAATTTTAGTGAGATTTTCTTTGTAGAAAAGTTTGAACACATTAATTGAGAAGCCAGATGAAAAACGGAAGTTGCTGCAACCCTCACTAGCTGCGTTATTTCACAAAATTTCTTTAGGAAGACTGACTCTATTCATATCTGTTCTTCTTTCGACGTATATTACTGCTAGTTTACATATAGCGATTGCGCTCTTTACGGAAAGAAACGGGTTTTTTAACTTTCACGATATATAAAGAATAAAGAATACACATTTGGAGTATTTAATTATTAAGTCGAAGCGTAAATATGGGCTTTTAAATTCGAAAAAAATCCAGCAAACAGTTCCCCAAAAATGAGCACTGTCGAAAAATCTTCTAGAATTGCACCTGGAAA
>KN549232.1:301173-311337 GCA_000797555.1 Oesophagostomum dentatum | reverse complement strand
GTTTATGTGTTCGAAAGCTGTCAAGAGCTTTGTGTTTTAACCCTTAACTTGTAAGCAAGTGTACGAATTTCAATCAGAAAAGGGAGGCGCCCACTAGCTAACACGTTACCTGACTTGTTTTTCTTGTAAATTATGAGGTAGAGTGCGTGGGATATGAGAAAGCTTCGATAGCTTGCGTGTTTCGCAGGGCGAACACGAAGGAGTTTATGCCAACACGTGCAACATCTGACCAGGGATTTCGTCCAGCAGTGGAAAGTAGTCGAAAATCCCCACCCATTTCTGCCTCTTCAACCCTTTCAAAAGAATCTTACGACGCTTTCGAGCAGTTTTACTCATATCACTGAAGTCAGCGTCATATAATGCGGCTATCATAGGCGTTATATAATGCATTATAATGCGGCTTAATTTATGTCAAAAACCCAAAACGATTTTCATGCCTTTATGCTATCTGTCACTAACGCTCAGCCTAGAAATATCCATATTCGATGTATTAAACAGGTCTCTAAAAAGATAAAACTAATCAGAAGGAACAGAGGAACCATTTTATGCGGTTTTTTAGAAATATCTTCTTGCAAAAATTATGCCAAGTTACAGAAAACGGAAAATACTCTTCAACAGTGAGCCAAAAAATGACGCTATACTTTTCTTACTCTACAATTCGTGCCATATCTGCTCCATATTTGCGTGTATCTCATCAAAATGGGAAAGAAAACGAGTTTTAAATTTGAGTGCTGAAATTTATAGTTGTTGAGCTTTCCGAGCTGCTTCTTTGAGTGTTCTTGATAAGAGCAATACCGATACTTTTGTCATTTGTAACATCCTTGTACGTTGTTTGCATATTTGGCCATCAGCCCATAATTGTCTGTATTTAAAACTTTTTCCTGGAAAGCTGTGAAATATAACAGCCTGAGAAAACTTGACCACGTTCTGTTCAGGCTAATTAAAGTGCATGAACGTGCACCCACCTTGTCTAAGCAAATGCTACAACATGTATTTAGATGAACAATAAGTTGGTTATGCAGCATATTTTTTAGCGGCGAGAATAGCATCAACCTGTAAGTACATTGCTCAGGTCGGAAAATCGAAAAACCGCCAAGAAACTGAGGTGGATGCTGCGTTAAGGGTGTTTTGCAGCCGATTAGGGTATTCAACCAGACTGCGGAACTTTCGAATAAATTTCAAGAAAATGTAAAAAAAACAAATAATTTGAGTAATCCCCGTTTATATAAGCCAAAAGAACGACTTCGAATAGTGGATATTTTCGAATATCGAATGAACGAATAGTTCGAATACGAGAGATTTCCAAAAGTTTGGAGAAACGAATTATTCGAATATCGCGCATCAGCGAAAGGCCGAACAACGAACGGTTCCAGTATTCGAGCTTTCGAAAGCTACGTCGAATATACTCGATTCGCTCCCTGGTACAGCGTTGGCCCGCACCCTAGCACCCGTTTGCAGTGTACTAAGTTCTAGAAAAGTTTTTTTTATATCGCGGATAGCCTTTAAGACTTCCATCTAAATGGATCTTTGAAGGGTTTTTCACTGTCCCGATTTCTGTACGCATTAAAAAAGGAAAGGTTTTTGGAAACAGCAATCACAGTCGTATTTATTACTACTCAATTTTGCCTTCGAGAGATGCAAAACAGATGCTTTCTTGGATGTTGGGCCCATTTTGCAGTATTCGTCTCTTCGTATTTCTAAGCATTCTCACTGCCGTATTCGGTGTGTCGTCGCTGTACTCTTTTACTCTATAGCAAAGTTCTGGGATCGCAAAATTTCGCGCTTGCTGCCCTTAAAGATTAGCAATTAGTAAAAAGTTTTTCAAGTTAACGAGATGTAACTGAATTGTTTCTAACAATTCCATTATTCTTTATATGTAAAATGCGACGTATCAATGAAAATTTGGTTTGGCTAACCAGGCTAAGCAGGCTAGCCACCATGATTTAGAATGATGCACTGATTTTCGTGGTTTGCTTACCAGACAAAAAACTGCATGACTAGGGAGTCGATATTTATCCCAGTTATTCTTATTGAGATGGCTACGCTAACCGGGTTAGCGAGACCATAGCTTCATGAATCCCAGCCCAGTACGCTGTTCACTCGTACCCGTAGCTGCGGTGTGTAGAGATGACAGTCAAAAAGTGAAGGTTGTTGAGAAGTGGCGCGACGCAAAAGGTGAAGGTTCTCCTATGCCTTCCTGTAAACGGATATGTTGTTTTACCCAGCGTAAGTATTGGCTATGTATTGGCGATAGGGCATTGCCACGATGTTCATCATGATTTTAGCTCCACTCAAAGGGTCTCCAGATAAAGCTGGAGCTTAATTTTCACTGAGTTTTCACTGCCCTAGGGGTTCGACCAAAAATCCGTGATTTAACATGGTCATGCTTGACTTGCGAGAAGCAGGTGTGATTACTGCAAAGCTGCAGAAGTTCTGAATTATGACAAACGCTGACATGAGAACACACGTTTTCACACGACTTAAATCTTTTCAAAATCACCGCTGAACACGGTTTCCCAGCAAGCTCTCCAAATTCAACTTTTTAGCGAAGCACAGTGGGAACGAGATGACGCGTAGTTATCAGCAACAATGCACATTTCATATACATTTCACATCGAGTGACATAAAAAGCGACGAAAGCCAGCAAAAAACAGCCAAGAAATCAACGTTTTAGAGTTTGCGGGAGAGACGATGATCCGAGTGCGTCCTCCAGAATTCCTCGCCAATTGTTGAAAATCATGATTTGCGCAGTTGCCAGCTGGATTGTTGACAAAATTCTGAGCAAGGAGAGCACGAGAATTAGAAGAAATTTTGCTTGACGGCGTAGAAAAATGCAAATAACCAAAAAAGCGTTTTTCGCTTAGGAGACAATTTTGAGAGTAGCGCAATTGTGCGCTGGGCTAGGCAAGCTGAATGCAACGATATAATAAACGTAATAATTTACTCCGTCGTAAGCGAAAAAAAACGGTTAAAGCCAAATGCCCCTTTGTCGGAGGAGAGTTGCGCAGAGAGTGTGCAAATCGAGGACCGCGCCAGGTGGCTACAGAACCCGGTCAGGCATTTCGCTCTACCCACTTTTTGGTTAGCATTCAAACAAACTACATAGTTTTATGCATAATTCTGCTCGTAAGTTCATTTCAGGCTCACTGAACAACTGTGCAACTTTCATTTTCTTCTTAAAGAGATATGCTTGATTTTAAATTTACCACTGTTTCTTCTGTTAGAACAGTGGCAAACTGCTGGATGCAGCCGATTTTCAAGTATATTTGTCCTCTCTTCGTCTACTGTGATAGGACGAGCAATTAGGTCTTTATTTTTTCTCTGTGACTGAAAGAAGGAGGACATACACGGCGTTTTCAGCCAATTTCCAAAGTTTCTAGTAAAACGTGATATTGTTATTGCGGCATCAAGGACTTTTATTGTCAGAGAGAAATCCCCATAACAACCCAAGTGTTTCGTGTCTATATTGTCTCTCACTTTTTCTCTCTTGCTTTTACTTGCTTCAACATAGCATTCTTGTACGCTTTTATCGGCACCAAAGGTGAAAGTTATCCCTTCTCCACTATTTAAAAGTGAAGGATGTGTAGAACTATTCTTCACTTATCGCATCAGAACCTAAATGAGGTTCGATCGCGGATTCGGTCAACAGCTTGCTCTGTTCAGCACTCCATGCTCTGCCTTACGATCCGCAAGCAGTAGAAATGAGACTAATTCCATTATCTATGGCCTTGTACCAAAGCGAATCAGAATGTTAGGTCTAGGTATGGTCTGAGTTCCCTTAATATGGAGAAGCATTCCTCCCTTCGGCTCATTTTTGGATCATTCTTGTTAATCCAAGACGATACGCTTCTAAGCTTTTGCGTGGAGCAGTGTTCAGCTTGTGCTAGGATACTACTTACTGTAAGTCAAAGTCCAGTGGCGCGATGGTTACCCAGTACTGGGGATCGCAGCTGCTTTGATTCCCCATCATGATGTTCTTTAGTGCGTACGCACAGTGGTCTCACTGTTTCGCCTGCGTACTTCTCCCAGCATTCTTTGCAGTAAGTAAGGTAAACCACCTCAAAAACCCATAAGTCTCGCCTAACTTTCGCTATTAGAAATCTTTCATTCCATGGTTGCTGCGATAATAAATGCGAGTAAGTATCATCATTTGTTTGAGAGTGTTTGGTGGTATTTCTACCAGCCCAGAGTCATCCAAACAAGATCATCTCAAACACATTCAGTCAATGACGCTTACGCCACTACTAACAAAGGGAATGCAGGAAGGGATTCTTTCGGTATTAGTCGATTCTCCACTCTGTTAATCTGGCTGTCTTGCCCATCTCCTTCTATGTAGCCATTTGATGAGATATCCACATTGCGATTACTGGATAAATATGCAAACATAGTAGTACAGGACAAAGTTTGACGACAGGTTCTGAAGGAATTAATTTTAGCTGTGGAACCTTTGAAGCAAATTCCTTGATTTTTTTACAGCTTTCTTATCTGACAGATAAACAAGTTAATATTTTAGCAACCTCATGTGTTGATTTTAGATGGTGGTCAAGCTGTGTTCCTGAGCTCAATACTTTGTTAACTAGGATCCAAACAGGCTTCTCATCGAACAGTTGTCTCACAACAATATTAAAACATTGCACCGAGCCTGAGAAAAAAATCGTTTCGAAGATAAAGTATGTATGAACTATAATACATGAAGCGCGCAAACTATTTACAATTAGTGAATACATGCTGAATTCCGAAGCTTGTATTATTATTCAAATACGGTATCTTGAGGCGTTTCCGTATAGCAAGTCATTCAGGCTTTTTGCTAGCTGCTAGTAAGTCCCATTCAGGACCCACACTTGAGTCTCTAGCTTTTAGCTTCCGAACAAGGCCTCCTTTTTCGCGCTAACCACTCAGTGGCCGAAAATGCGCAGGGCGTTTAGGTTTCATTGTGTTTGTTTGTTTCTCGGTGGACGGTGTTTACTCTTCGTTTCTCGGCGGGTTTCATCGCAAGTTTTAGGGACGAGGACAGCTTAGGCGGTCGCTGCTCTCGCACTCACGACCCGCACAAGAGAAAGAGGTCCACGTCACCCCTGCACCCTGCGCACTCGCAAAGATCAGCTGACGTCAGACGTGCAACGGCTCGTTTCTGTGCGGCAGCCTTAACTCTTAAATCAGGCAAATTCAGGTCCAGACAGCGCAGTGAGCGTCGGCATTTACCGACAGAAGCAGGAAGAGGAAGAAGAATTCAAAAGTCCTTTTTCGCGCTAGATCTTCTATTGCAGAGAACGCTTGCTGCTGATGCGCTTCCTTATTTGCAAAACTGCAACGCTGCTTCTTCTGAAACTTCACCCGTTGCACTACTTCTAACTATATGCATTATAAAAATATTATCCTTCACCCCTGCTCGAGCCAATATCTTGAGTTTACTTTGCAATCTTAATTTTGCCCATGCCTTGTTTGTTGCATGTGAGTAATGTTACCTGATCCATCCTGACTTTAACTACAGCAGCGAGATGGATGTTATCGTTAACAAAAAATTATCGAGTTTCATATAAATGTAACTCATATCTCTACCGTAGTAGACAAAGATGGTGAAAAGAATGTTACCAATGAAACTAGCAGTCTGTAAGAAATTTAAAAGTAGGGCTTTCAAACATGCAAATTCCATGAAGAGAAGACATTCGACTCAATTTAACACTACTGCCTGCGCATCCCCATGACTTTTCTACCAGGAAGTCACACTCTTCAATTAGAGGTAATCTAAAATGTTAGGGCATTTCCTGAAAGCACGAAATTGCAGGGATAGTCAGCAAGAAGACATTAGGTTTCTCGAAATAAAGGTTTGCAAGCTATCTCTCAATTACCAAATACGTGGTGATTAGCCTAAGCTGACGAGAGAGGGTGGGGATGATTGAGTGGGAGTGGCTTAGCGAAGAGTCCCTATCAAACTTCACTTCTTTAACGGTATTCAAGCAACTAATCCCGTAATAAACAGCCGTAATCGGTTTTGGCAAAGCCGAGAGCATCAGATCTGATCTGTTATTATCTCTTGGATCTCCTAATGAAGTGTAGGGCGGATCTCCCAGCAGCTCACTCAGAACAGACTCACCGCTGTTGCAGCCGGGCTCAGTAGCCCGCCGAGAACTTTGTCCTTTGTCTGTGAGTTAGGCATCTATACAGCTTCTGGAATAGTCGGAGGTAAGTTATCAGTTTACGATTGCTTCTTAAGAAAAAGGGGGAGCCTGTAATGGCAGCTGAACTTCACTCACGGTTATCATAATTTCTGAGCTTCTGTTGAAGCCTTTTAACTCATTCGCCGTTAGATGCGCTAAATGCTACCTAGCTAAATAGCCCTTTCACAATTATATCAGCGAAGGTTAGTACTACAGAATGATATCTTTTTTATCTACTTTCGAGTATGTTGTGTTCAGTAGAAGAGCATGCTGTAGTAGCAATTCAAATAATATCTGCCTAAAATTAGCGAACTTCTCTGCACGTGAGCCACTCAATCTTTTTCGAATCTTTGGCTCTGGTAACCCTTCAAGACCTACTGTTGAATAAGTTACAAAGAAGTTATGCTGCATGAGGCAGTTTAACTCATTCATATTCCTCAAGATGCCTCTAAATTACATCATCGATCCACTCAATAACAAATAGTAACTTAGGAGATGAGGAAAAAAACGTCCTATGATAAGCCTAAACGCCCAAAGCGGATCCCTGTTATTGCGCGCTGCTAGAAGCACGTCACATATTATGTCTAGCTATTTCGAGCATTCACTAGGAATTCGGATTAGAAATTCTTTTCTAAATGTGACAACTTCGAAAATATTGCAGTCCCTTTTTAGAAGATTCAGGTGAAATGCTTGTTTTTTGTTGCAAGAGCAACGCTTAAATGGAGCATCAATATGGGGGGGGGGGCTTCGGAAGGGTCGGGCGGTTTGTTTGATAACATAACTCCGAGTGATGTACCATTTTTTGTGTCATCTATACTATATTTGATTCGCGTACATTTAACTCTGGTAACATAAGGAAGACAGAAGCTCGCCTGGCTCACCTTCAAAGGGGGGGGGCTTCTGGATAATATCCAGTAGGACCAAGTAGACTGCCTCAGATTGCCTGGCCAATTATTGGGAACAGGCAGTGACGCCCAGAAAGTCTTTGCTTTACCAGTACGAGGCGTTTGCGTTCAAAATTCGTTATTATTAGGTTGGAAAAGAAGTAATGAGCCTCAGCTTTGAAAAATCATCGTTTTTCCTACGAGAGCAGGAAAGGGACTATTTCATGGTAAGTCAGGTCGGTCTCAACTCCCAGCCCCTCTCCTTCAGGGAGGCCGGCATCGAATGTCTACTCGAACGCTGGCAGAGAGTCGTGGACTCCGTGCTTACCTCTGCTCCACCCTCCGGTACGTTTTTGAGAAACTGTTTTAAAATTGTAGTTAATAAAAGGCTCATTACTTTTTTCCAACCTTATACAAAGATAAGGAAAATTTTATGCTGCTAAAGGAACCTGAGAATTGGAAGAGCTTGGCTCTGGAACAATTTGTGTATACATCTTATCTACCTACTTCTGAAGTGCTGGATCTGCTTTATACTTCCATGGGCATCTGGACTGGAATATATTAGAGCAGGATGCATTTCTTGTGCTAATGCTGGAGCTTGCTTGGGCTTAACGTCTCTGTAAAAATCTGTCGGCTGTCCATCGAAGAGGATCCAAACGTTATGCATAAATTTGGGCAATCTAAAACAAAAGAACAGTGCTCGCAAACGGAAATTTTCTTGCGACTATGATTTTAGTGAAGCCTGAGAAGCTTCCCATAAGACAGAAGCGTTCAGTTATTCGAGCTGCGGCCGAACCTTTGGAGCTACGTCGAATTTGAGCAGCGTTACAAAAATGTTGGCTGAGACAGTCACCAGTCGCTGATTCCAGGAAACCCTTAAATGGGAACAGTTTCGGCGCATGAGGGTTCGTCGACCCACCCAGCAGCACTTTGACCCGCAGGCGTGAGCTGCAGGCTTCATTTTTCATCTCGAGCTGTTCTCCGCTGTTTGCTCTGGACACTGACCGCCGGCCGATGTTGCTCGTGCGCGTTTCTTTCACGCCCCTCGAACTTGCTCCGGCTCCAGCCCTTCTCAGTAACTGAACCGTCCGCTCCGCCCCGACCGTCCGCTCCTCCGTAGCTTGTCGTGTCGTTGTTTTCGCTGCTGCTAGCGCATTTAATTGTGTTATATGTGGAACCTGTTCTCTGAATGGCTTACAACATCCGACGGATCCTCCGTAAGTCGTTAAGCAGTAGAGTAATTCTTCGAAGAAGTGTCAAGTAGAGAGAGCTTGATCCATTCCGTGCCATCATCTGAGACGTCTGCAGACGTCAGAGAATGTCTCATGCGACGTCAAGTCTGAACACTGATCACTCGGCTTGATCAGCTGGCTTGACTTGCCGCTAGTCCTAAAACAGTCGAATCTCCTTCTTCTATGACGCTCTTCCACATCTTTACCTTTTTAAATTTACAGCTGGAAACAAAACGAAGAACAGTTTGTCTTTTCAAAAATAATTAGCTTTCATAATCTTTCTTGTACATTGCCCTGACCTCATTGAAAACAGGGACATGACCGTCGTGAATTTCGCAGAATAAATACCCGTTTTCGCCAAGCTTGAACATATGTAGTAACCGTTTCATCTCGGGTTTCTACTAATTATGCTTATAGCAGTAGCAGATTATGCCTTCAATAAATGTGTTTTTGATGACTCTAAGGTAATTTTTTGTCGACTTCACTAATACGCATGTTTTTAAGATGAACCCCTTAGAGCACTAGGTACCTGAGGTACTTTGTCCTTAAACCCACGTGACAACAACTCTGCGGTATGAGCGCGAAAGAGTTCACTAGGTTATCTTGTACTTTCAATCATCAATGAGTTTTATGGTAACTGGTCAAAATCAGAGAAGTACTAATTCCAAGTATTTATTTTTTCTTCAATTTTTCACTGAAGGTTCTAAGACTAGCTCCTTCGAAGATTTCATCTTAGATCTAGCCACGAACTCTGCTGCATAGCGCAGCAGGAAATGCGTCATATCTAAGGTGTGACACAATTTTCGAGGAAAGATAGTACGAATAACAATTTCTGCTTTATACCAAGAACTCCTGCCTAGACATGTTGGCTACTGAAGCTATTCAAGCGCTTCAAATTTGGAAGGAACACGAGGGGTCTTTGAGTACATTTCTGCGTTTGAGAAGTGCGAAAAGTGCTGCTGACCTGAAAATGAGAATTGACAAGAGGTCAAACTTGTATTTGTTAAAATCTTCGAATATTCGGAATCTATAAGAAACATAAAAAGATTGTCTACCCACAGTTCGTTCTCATAGCGTTGTAGAAATACGTATCACTTATGTTGCGAATAAGCTTAAACAAGTAAGATATTTACTTTGAAAACACTTTCTTTTACTAGAACGTGGCCATTCATGATTTCAATGCGGTTTTCGAACAAAAAACATGCAAGCCTACTGGGTGTGGAAGAGAATGGTGCAGTCGCACTCAGGCTGTACCTATGTATTCATAGTGCCTTGCTTCTTGTAAAGATCTTCTATTAAAAGCAATTTGTCAGCTATCAAGATCTAACATTCTGTGGTCTTTAAGGAGGACCCTGAGGCCCTCGTCCATTTTGGCCTTTGTGGTTTGCCTTGTTTGTGGAACATTATGCAGCCACTGAAGTGTCTACCCTGAAACGATTCTCACTTTCAGCAGCAGTACTTCTGGAAGAGGGACTCTTACCTCCTGTAGATCAGTCAGCAGCCCCTCACCCCCTTCAGCCAAGCGCGCGGCCACCAAGCTGACAGGGCGTGAAAGCCGTTCCTCAGCGCCACAAAGCAACATCTCTGCCTGTTTACTGGTAACCGCCGGCGCCGGCGCACATCAGCACGAAAACTGGTCCTCCACGAACGCTGACCATCATGCAACAAGCCGAAACCTGCACACAGGAAATCGTCGCCGGCCGTGCTTTCCCAACAACATATCCAGCCAACAACTTCCATCTGCGTCGAGGTCATCCTCCTCTTTGCCAGCCGCCAGAGGCAGCCGGGGAGGAACCGCGACGCCTCCAACTTTATTTTTTGTGTGCGTTCAAAAGTTCTGTGAGCACTTCAAAAGCGCTGCTGCGATTTTTGAAAAGCGAAGAAAACATG
>KN549232.1:278272-288671 GCA_000797555.1 Oesophagostomum dentatum | reverse complement strand
TTTTGATTTTTTTCGTCGAAATTTGATAATCGCAGAAGACTGCAGGCGGCAGAGCTAAACTATGTAGGAACTAAGCTCTGAAGCTACTTTTATGGGGTCTTTAGAGATAACAGATCGCGGCGAAATTTATAGTAGTAGCCTCCTAAAGTGACCGGTGACGGCATGCTGATGAGGAGATTTCTTAGGTACGAAACTGCGCCGCCAGCATCAGAACATAAATAGCTTGCAACTTACTGTGCCATACGAGGTTTGTTTGTGGCGAAACTTCTATTTTGACTCGACGTTTAGACCCCACTGCCGTCTTTAGTGGCCTAAGGTGGTGCAAGATTTACGGTATTCTTTAAAGAAGAGAGAACTTGGAGTTTGTTAGAATACAAGTACTTATCCAATGATGATAGCGAAGAGGAGCCCAGCTGGACTGTACTGAAAACTTATCCAAAACTTTCCAAAAAATTCTGTCCGTGTTGGGGCTGGTCCACCTTCCCACCGAACAATCGGTGATATTTTGTCACTTTTTTGCACGTGATCGTATAGCTCCCCTCTCTTAAAACAGCCACTGCTTCAACCTGCATATTCTTCCTTTTTTCAAAATTTACCCCTCGATTCACAATTTCAACCTGGGTAGAAAAATCTTTGAAAGGTGTGCGTTGAAATCTTATCCGACAAACCTACTGCCATAGTTATAATAGTATATACAGGGATTTCTGTACCCTGGGCTGTTGATATGAATCGTGAACTGAATCTTTTAGGCTTTCACGCAGCTTGGAGCTTGAGGAGTTAGCGAGTACCGTAGAGTAAATGTTAGGCTGCTTTTCGGAGGAATTGTTTCCCCAAATATTTCTGGAAGTTAAGAAGGCATATACTGAACTGCTAATTTCTTTGTTAAATTTGCAAGTGAAGAAAGGCTTTCATTAGGTCCTGGGAAACTGTATGGTGAAATTCTAAAGCAAAAACTATGTTTGTTCTGTGTTTTTTTCCTCATTTGCGCTAGAACAGAGTTGGCTATGTACTTACATATGAGGAGGGCGTCACTTAGATGAATGAATTGATTCCTCACTTCCCTTTCTCTCCCGTATAGCTGAATAAGGCTGATAAAATGACGTCAGAATCGACATAATAACATCCTTGTTTCTCGAGAAAAAACAGCGATGGGAAGATGCTGTCATACAACCAGCTAAAGTGGAAATATACTGTTCTTTCTAGAGAATCTGCTGATAAGGATTTGCTTCTGTGTTCGCTTAGTCCGTTTTGTACGCTGAGGTAGAAGCGAGTTAGCTCAACGCACCAATTTTGCCAGAGGTGGTGAAGTTATTATTTTTCGAGACTTCAACTGGTTAACTTAACTCACCTTTTTCTCGGATTAGCCCAGATGGTAAGGGTTTGTTTTTGGCGATCGAGCGCAGCTCTCCGGCAAGCCACAGCTGGGAACTGTTTACGGAGTGTCTGTGTGTTTTCGTTCCTCTGAAGCAAATGCATCGATTACAGACTGATTTTTTGCTTTTCGTCACAATGGGCGCCAACCATCATAAGCTCCTGCTAGTTCTCGGCTCACGCCCAATATTTTTGGCTTTTTTGAAAAATTTTGGCAGTTCTTCCTTCTTCATTCGGCTGCTTTATCTACATTCCGTAGCCATACGAAATTATTTTGTGTGTGGGACCAAAGTTGAAAAATCTTGTCACACTTACGAAAAAATAGGATTCCAAGTTCCAATCACGTGGGCCCGTAAGGAATGCTACCCGATGAGCTCTACCGATTAAATTCTGCTAATGGCGTACATCTGCAGACTACCATTTGTCCGACTTTCGGGAAACGCAGAGCTGTTTTCGCCGACGCTTTGTTTTCAGCGACTTTTAGCGGACTACTCTCAGCTTCCTCGTATTTATTGGCGTATTTGGGCTACTCGCCCACGTTACATATTTAACGCTGAACGCTAAGATGCGAAGCGTTTGTCGGCAGATTTTTACGGCGTCGTAACGGTGTCATCATTGCAATAGCAATGCTCTTTAGGAAACAATTCGCACATGAAAGCCTTTGAAATTCCTCAGCTAATTGCTCGGATACGGTAATGCTGAGCATTCGGAGGGCGCTCGTTGCATTTCACTTCTGCGTTGTTGGATTTTGGCAATGAGGGACTCGGTTTATGGTGGCAGTTTATTTTAAACTCTTGTCAGTAGAGAAAAACTGCGCTAGTACATGCAGCTGGAGTGATGATGGACATTAAGAATTGAAAAAAAACTAGCTGCTAATCATGTAATGTCGGGTGCATCTGTCTTTAAAGCGATCTACAGGTTCCAGGCAATGTTCTCTTTTTTAAAATACGTTCTTTTTCCACAGCGGCTTATGCGAACGTGTTCTCACCTTCTGACCCTCCTCCTGGAGTTTGACAGGACTTTGCCTGGGCACTGTCAACATAATGCTCGAGGTTTTCGAAAAAAGCGAAAACACGTTCTAGATCTAATCATAAGAAGAAGGAAAAAACTAGAGCTCTAGAGACTTATGTTGAAGTGGACCACATCGAACTTTCCTTAAGAAACTGCCATAATCAGGATTAGGAGGTTTCTGTCAGATCTTAGTCCGCTTTCATCAGATTCCGCCACAGTTAGCTTTAAGACCATCACGGAAAACACAATTCTTGTCAGCATGCCTAGAGTTACCGAATACACTTTTGAGGAGTTTTCAGGGCATCGCTGCTGTATCAGATGTTTTGCAGAGTTGTGGTGAGACTCTCGGGATGTCTGGTGGACACGTCCCAGCAGCCTTCTAATTTGGAGATCAGCTTAAATCGTCACGGAAAAGTGGGCTCTTGCCTCTTAGTGATGCGCAATCGCTATTGTTTAAGTAACAGTAAAAATTACTTATACTTGGTCCCCCACGAATATTATGAGGCCAAGCTCAGCTTTCAGCATTCTAGCCCTCCTGTGCATCCGCTCATTGAACTTCCAACGGCCTCGTCGCACCGACAGCTACCGTAGTCCAGCCCAATAGCATCATGCACATCCGCCATTATCCTCGAAGTAGGCGTATTTCATGGCCCACCCGCGAATCGGGCCCTGTTGAATAATGCGCCGCTCGACAAACGGCTCCATTATGAGCGAAGGAATCGCTGAGTATTTAGGAGCGAGCAATGAGGCACTTTTCTGTTCGGCATCGCCGTCTGTTTTCCTCCAGCAATGCGCCTAAATACTCTAAAATGCACCGTTCAGCCGAACGTTAGTGGTTTTAGTCATGACTCCGAAAGCAGAGTAGAAACCTAAACTATAGTACGCTAAAACTTCCCTGAAAAGCTGAACAGGGCTGAATTTGGACAGCATGGTGCAGGACTCACTTAATGCTAACTTTCCATACACTGAATATTATTTATAACTATTGATATTGTTTATTTACATATTTATTTATTAGATCACTGATTAAGTAGCTAGAGAGTAGACTCAAACAAAGACTACGACCAAGTTTAGATGAGGGAGGTTCAAGATTGGAATTTACGGTTATCAATACTTGCATTCTCTTTTTTTTGCGACAAAACCTACTTTTCTGATCAAATTACGTCTGATAATATAGAGAGTTAAATACAGCTAAAGCCTAGGCTTCAAGGCCTAGCCTACAACTGTTTTCACCGCTCATTCGCGTCTTTCTATGGAGGAGAAAATATACCTATACTCTTGACCATCTTAAGTTTTCAGTGCGTTCTACCAGTTATATGCTACAGTATAATGTTGGGATTTCGTCTTATGAACTATTCGAGTAGTTCGATGGAAAACAGTCCAGTGTTTTCCTCGTTAAAAGATTACGGTAGCTCTGATCAAAGTGGCTCTGAACACCAAGGTGTACATCGTTCTGTTTGGTACCACGTAAGCTCATGGTCTGTTTGAACAGGACTACATAGAAATCATAGAGTAGATTTATTTATTTTGAGATGTGAGCAGTTTCTGTTGAAGCTGATGAACCTCGGTAGAAATCTGTTCTCTCTTTTTTCCGTGTTATTTCAATATACTTTGTTCAGCCCTATTCAGTGCTAGAGGAATTTAATAAAAATTGAAAACCAAAGTTTTTACAGCACCGAAACCTGACTGATGATTCTTCTAGTGAAACTGTCAGCAAGTGCTTACTCTCGGATTTTATCATAGTATCATAAACTATTTTACAGTGGATAATAGGCCTCGTAAAAGATAAATTACCTACTGAAACAGCTGTCAGTGTGCGAAGCTAAGGTGGCATAGGAGTCGATCTTAGATAAGCTCTTACTCAAGGCCGTTATTTGGAAAATCCGTAGGCGATACGGGGTGAACACCCTTCTTGCAGATATTCGGACCTGCACTGCGGTTTTGCAGAAGGACTCGTCCTGGGTTTTTTAGTAGGAAATTAATTTTCGATGAGGCTCTTCGACGACCTCTTCAGTTTGAAACACTAATTATTTCCGTGGGTAGATCAGCTCGGTATCGCTCTGTCACATCTACTCATAATATTTTCTCAATCCTTTGGCTTCTGTGAGTTCGCTCGGATGGAACAGCCCGTCATAATCTCCAGGGCTGAGGAAGCACAAGCTGGCGCAGTTTCCGCTTGATCAGCCTGCTACTTTCTCAAGCGGCGTGTATTTCTTTTAAGAGACCAAATCTCCAGGAATATTTTTTTTCCCGAGCGATGAGCTTATGCCAACTTATCGTTATAACTGAAGGCTCGTGATCCAGTACATAGTGACAAGTCATCAGCAGCTTTCCAAGAAAATTAGTTCAGCTTTCTGAGAAATGCGACGTCTGGAAATGCACCACTTACTGCGAGACAGACGCGATGATCCCGGCTAATAGTCCGCGGTGCGGATGAGTTTTGAGCCTAATCGTTCCCATTAAGTCGAGTAATCGGATTTGCACTGAGTAGTACGCAACTGCCTCCCCGCTGCTGTACTTCGTGGTCTAAACAGCCTAATAATCTTCTTGGTCCTAAAACGATTAGTGCTTTGAGCAGTTCCGGCTTCTGATGACTCCGGATGCGATCTTCAATCCTAGCTACTGGCGTACTATTTCAACCCATCCTAAGTTGCTCATCACATCCTCTTCTCTTCCAAAGAGAGAATTCTCTAACATTTCGTTTAGTTTTCTGTGCTGGCTAATGAACAGAAATCCATGCAAAGCGAGTTATTTTAGTGACAGTCCCAAGAACTTTTATCTTATCCTATGAGCTTAAGCTGCTTTTCGGTCAGACTACATCATCATACAGCAGGTCCAGACGTGAAAAGAAATGCTGTGGATGACTACCACCTTTTTTAGACTCGCAGTCTCAATGTTGTATTTCATGATTATTGCGATTTCATGCCATCATTGCTGTCAGGGGAAAACTACCTATCAATACTACAGATAGGTAGCTCATTTTGCTTATACATAATTTGGACACGTTTTCTGCTATGGTTCATTTAAAGTCAAAGACAGGAACAAAAATGAGTACGACAGCTTGTTTCCGTTGTTGAAAAACAGTATGCTTTTTGTCGTGTCGGAGTCGTTCTTTTTCTGGTCTCCAGCTCTTTAGCGGAATAGGACAGTAACCGTAAAAAGGTGCACTTTTTAGCGTCGAGGCACTTCCAGTAGTGATTTGTAGGACTTTGTGGATAAAGGCCTGCTCAGTTATGTCGGCGGTTATCTTGTGTGATTCAAAATGAACCACGGACAGCGTCTAGACCGTAGATGAATCAAGATCATTGAAATATTGATGTATTAAATCAGCTGACTCTGAGAATACTCGATTTGCGCTGGTTGGAACATTTGAGTGACGCGGTCAAACGAGAAGGCGTTAAAGAGAGAGCATTTTCCCAAAATTTCCGGTTTCTCCAGTATTACGAAGAATATTCCCATTCTGCAAAACGTACACTCTTGATTAAAGACAACGCCCATGCCAAATACCATATTGTTGGTTGCAGCGTCATAAAAAGCACTCGGACCTACTGGAGACGATGCGATACTTTAGAAATCATGAAAACAACGGCAACTCCCTCTTCTGCATCCCTCTGATACCAGTTTAGGCCGAGTTGTTCGTTCTTCGCGCAGTCGCAGATCATAATGCCTTCGTACGTGGATAATCAAACTTGCTGCCTGTACTGTGTAGAGAGGGGCCAGCGTTAGGTATATGCGTAAATTTGCTGTAGGATGCTTACAGCCATTAGCATCTCAGACGTTAGAATTGCCGCTAGACGTTCTCACTCTGCTCCGAATAAGTGGTGCTGGTTATTTTTACAAATATCTGCTCTCGGAATTCCATTTTGTACGATTTTAGCTGTGCGATTCCCTCACTGTTCACAAGACAACTCGTCCAACCCCTACAAGTGATTAATTGGTCAGATGCGATTTCTCAGCCAGCATCGATTTTAGGGCGGTTTTACATCGGCTTTGATGTATCTACGCTAAAGCTTTCGATTGCAGTAAAAAAAGGAGTGTTTTTAGCGTGGGTGTTGTCCTGTCTTCAAGGAACTTGTGCTCTAACCCAGCGTGCACTTAGGATCACAAACTTCCCTAAAAGGAACTGCAAAGTTTACCAAATTTTACAACGACCAACATGTCCATCGCGTTACACCAGCCACGGTGAACACTACTTCTTCATGTTTTAACATGTCAGTACTGCTGGACCAAAAGTGGAAAGGGGACCGATCCGAAGCTGCGCCCAGGCTCTCCTCCCTCCTCGTCGAGTGAAGGCTCCGACTCGATCTGGACCCACTATTGCATATATGGCCAAGCAGAAATTCACGATATATGTTGAGAGAACTGCCCTACCTTTAAATCTTTGTCTTGCTCCATGCTTTGCCTCATACGTTTATATATTTAGCACTTTTAGGCGCGCAGTTAAAATATTTTTTAGGAGATGACTTAGAAAGGAACCCTTCCCTTTTTGTATTAGAAGGGTTCAGGACAATTTAAGCAACGTTTGATCTACTTTCACATCGCTTAAGCAGTACCAGCTGGTCCTGGCAGACATCAGACAGAATCACAAAGCGTGCCCTCGGCCTTTTGCTGGGTCGGACATATCTGGAAAGACCTATATATTTGGATAGACTGCTCCTATTCCAGGTTACTTCACATCCAGTAAACATGACTGTAGTCTCTGCCAAACTTCACAGTCGCCATCTCATGCTTCCAGCTCCTATTGTTACTCGCAGTCACAACATACTAACAAACGAACGAAAAGTAAACGCAGGGGCGAAGTGTCGCCGCGACAGTACAAACAAAAATATTTACGACACGCCTAGCTACGACTGCACAGCAGGCGTTTGTTGATTTTGTCGTCGATCCCGGCATGAAACAGTGTCGCTGTTTGTGCAGATAGTACCCGATGTTGATTTCGGCGATTAAGTTATCATGTTTGCGACCATTTCGAAGCACTGACGAAAATAAACCTTATCTGTTGTGACGAAAAAAGCTTGGGCGTTTTTTTTGTGCAAACAACTGCAAGAGGGTTGGCAGCTCCACAGCTGTGGTGTTCCTGTACAGGACCAACCTTTAACATTCTGAATTTCTGCTCATACCTAGATTCACATTCAAATGGTTAGCTTATGCGCAAATTTTACCACTATAGACCACATGATTCAAGTTCTATACAGAGCACACATTTGATTAGTTTAAATATTATTTGTAGGACGCTCTGCTTGAACAGAATGATCTTGTTTAGGTCAATTTTAATTACTCTTTTTCCGAAAGAGCAGTCGAAGTATAATATCAATGTCTCAGTTGATATGATGTAGCATCACTTCAGTAATAGTATTCCAGCACGCCGCAGCAGCGCTACGTGGTGTCCATACATAGCTGTGCTGAACAGCAGCATCCGACCCTAGGATAGAGTAGGCGAAAATTTCCGGCTAAGTAGTGCCCCACTAAATTCTATTGGTGGGATTTTTTTTACAGTAGATCTACTGAGAAGTCATATTCTGTAGTTCACCATAGTAGCTTGCTTTGAAACTTACTCGTTTTGGAGAAAGAGCTTTCTCAAAAATGAATACCTCGTAGGTAACAAAAGCTCCGACACATTAATGTACGGGACCGAAAAATCGCCTAAAAATGAAATGTTAGACCACTCTTTTTTTTACATATATCTATCTTTGACGATGCACACTAATAAAGGCTCAGCCCCTTATCTTCCCTGAGAGCCTTGATTCAACTTTTGTTCTCCGCTGCATTTATTGGTACGGAACTCATCTTTGACAGCTCTTTTCTCCAGAATTAGCAGACTTTTGATGCGCTACTGTGGCAGGGCTAAAGAGCAGGTCTTCCCTAAGAGCTAAGCTGCAAAAACTGGTCAGCCAAGTTTTCGCGGTACACTGCCGTTGAGCTGCTATTGTGATTTGTATGAAGGGGAGAAGGGGCTCCATATCTTTGTGAGCCTGGTATGGAGCTGACTGGCCAAATCAGTTCCAAGTTTGAGCAGTTCTAGGTCATGCAGTTGCTTCATTGTGGTTTATAAGGCAATGCTGTCCAGTTTTACCTCTAAACTGAAAAAAGCATGGACCAGTTAGTCGATCTTTCTAGGACAGCCTAAATCGGCCAGTTTGAGCCATTATTTTAGAAATGATGTTTTTCCATACGATATGGTATGCGGTCTCTCTCTTACGGGGTATTAATAGGTAGACTTCTTTTCACTGGCGGAAGAGATACCTTTTTGACAAAAAGAACTTGTCTATATATTCCTTCCATTTTTGCCCTGTGGATTTTGAGCAGAAGATCGAGTAGAAACAAACGAATTTCTTATATGGTGCTCCATTGTGAATTAAAGGCAGTGTACCACCGAAATTTGATTTGTGAGTTTTTCTAGTGAGACTGTCAGGGAGAGCCTGCTCTATAATCCTACCATAGGAGCAGCCCCCAAAATCTACTCATTTTGGAGAAAGAGCCTTACGAAATATGAAATCCTTGCTAATAAAAGCTACAATGCAACAAAGAACAAAGCTCGAAGCAGGGGCTCTGAACGATGGCAATGGGGCTTCAGCTTTACCCATATCGTCTATTTATCCTCAAAGACATATTCGCGCAAGAGGAGTAACCTAACGTTGATTCTTAGGCCGTACCTTGGCTCCGTACTTTGGCGTATCGTAGGTTTTATTAGCAGGAATTTCGTTTTGATTAGTCTTTTTTCCCCAAAATGAGCAGGTTTTTGGAGGTTGATACTACGGTAGGGTTATAGAGCAGGGCCTCCCAGATAGTCTTATTAGAAAAACTTACCAAACAAATTTTGCTGGTACACTGTCTTTAATTATGAAAGCGCTAATTTTCCGCGTGGAACTAGTTGAAGCTCATAAAGCTGTAGTAAATGCGTAGCTTGAAGCAAGGAATTGATTTAGGATCGGCATACACGACAATTTTATGGGTTCCAAAGTATTCTCGCCGAACTAGTGCAAGGCACTGAAACGTGCCAAAAACTTCTAGAGTTACAAATAGAGAATTTTATCCTGTGATCTAGATGACATGGGTGAGGTAAGGAAGAATGCAGTTTATTTCACAATAACTTGACATTTTTTTGGACAGCCAAAAAAACGGATAAACAGATATTGTCATTAGGTCTCCATCTCGGTCTACCTAAGCTCGGAAGCAGTCTGCATGAAGTTTATGCAGTTCCCGCGAACCCGGCGAACTCTCGAAAATTCGCAAACCTAGAGCTTCGACCATATTTTCACTGAGTAATTTATACAAATTTGTGGATATTCAGCACAAGAAGATGTTACGGACTATATCTATTACTACAATTTGTTCGTGAAAAGTCTATTCCAATTTTTGCATGCTTTGGAACATTGGAGGATGTGAGCTGACCCGTAGTGGAGATGGACATCACTGCGATGAATGTGCAACGAGTGTTACTGTGGCAAGCGTCCACTGCTGCTCAGTTCCATTGGATTTGTGCGGGCGACATTATTCTGCAAATTCCTGCAGAGGGAATCTGTAAGCCCTCTGGCAGATCCTGATAAGCGGCGTTGAGGCTCATGTAATTTGCCCTGACTAGCTGGTTAGAGCAGCGCACACCCGATGTTCTGATCATTAGGTATACCCACGTGGTGTGCGTAGGTTCTAGTTTAAGGTGCGTGTCCGTCAAGAGATAGGGGTTTTCTGGAGTATTTTATTTACATGCAAGAGCTCTTGGCCATTAAGCATAAAGGCACAGTCCCACCTCATATTCGTATGTGAGCTAAAAATATATCCTAGATAGTCGGGATCTGAGGACTCCAAAAATATGCCATTTATCTACCAAAGCTGTTAAGAACCTTATGTTTTAGCCTCTCAATTGCTTACTATGCGTACGAATTTGCAGTAGAAGGAGGAGGTGCTTGCTAGTTAACATGTCATCCGACGTGTTTTTTTCTTGTAAAAGATGAGGTAGAGAGCACGGGGTATGAGAGGGTTTCAATAGCTTGCGTGAGCCAACATGGGGGAACACGAC
>KN549232.1:240006-257845 GCA_000797555.1 Oesophagostomum dentatum | reverse complement strand
GCCGCAGAAATTTTTTTGAGAGAGTGACGCCACCCTCGGATTGAAAGTGGACGGGGCCGGGGAGGGGCCAGAGAAAAATCTGTTGTAAAATTGCTAAAAATATTTTTTTAAGTTTTAAAGGTAAAAATCTATATTTGAAATCAATACTAATTTTTTAAGCTGACCCTCTTTTCAAATTTTCCCCTGGCGTCTGGGCCACTTTCAAGAATTTTCGGACCCATTCTCGGGGGAGGGAGGGGCACGCCCTCCTGGCCCCCTCCCCTCGGACCGCCACTGATGCATATGAGGAAGAAGGAGCAAATAATTGCTGACTTGTTGACGCTAGGCTTCGTTCATACTTAGCATCCCTTTAACAAAATGAGAAACTGGAACAAAATTTGATAGTTCCTTTCAACAAACCTATATTCATCAAATTAACCCAGTAATCTGCAGCTTTGGCGTAAGAAAAGCGAAAGTGCTTCGTTCGGCTGGCTCTTCAAGCGGGCACCGAGTCAATGGGCAGAGCGCTCTCAGGCTCCTCACTTGGTCTCCGCGTCGGTCGAGCAGAAACGGGGCTTGATATAATCCTGGTGAGCTCGGAGGGTAAGGCTTCGCGCAGCCGCATAAGCCTCCTCGCCTTACCGGCCGCCGCATTACAAGCGCCACCGGCCTTATCGCTTCAACTCATCTCGCGCTCAGCCTACAGCCCCCTAAGCCCCTGCGAAACCACTCGGATTCACGGTGTATGGCCTTCTCCAGTTAAGCTTCTGCCGCATGAGCTGCCCTTCTCATAGTTCGAGAGTTGGAAGCTCACATGGCTACGTTCTTCAGTCTGTTTTCTTCTAAAAAGTGCATTTGAACGTCTCTCTACTTTAAGAACTCGACAAAACCCATAGAATCCCTCGGCAAAAGGAGCTTTGATCATTCGACATGAAGAAGTATAGCAGGTTTTACGTTTACTTTTGGGAAACTTACATCATAAGCTTTGAAATTTGTTCTTGTAATTAGGTGTTGTATTCATTCCGTCACTTATTTATCTTCAAATATTAAGACAGTTGTTCTACTTAAAAAAAGACATTTGCATATGCTCGAACTAGCACCGGGTCAGATCTTTCTGGACAATAATGACCCAGTTTTCTTCTTGTAATGATTGCTCCCATGGTGTGCGCCCACGACATTCAGGTAGACATGCATATATAATGTTTCTTCTTGGGTCCGAAATTTTTTGAAAGTGACCCAGAGGCCAGAGGAAAAATTGAAAAAGAGACTAATTTTTTGTAAATAATTTTTATTATTGATTAAGTATCGATTTTATTTTAAAACATTTTGAAAATTTTACTATCGATTTTTGCCTGGATCCGCCCCAATCTAGTCCGCTTTTGGTCTGAGGAGCGCGCTATACCCCCCCTCCAAAAAAATTTCTGCGACCGCCACTGGTAGACCCTCCTCTCTCATCTGTTGAAGTCAGCTACGGACTAGCGAATCAAGGTGTCGAAGTTTGAAGCGGTTCAATATGATTGTTCTGCATTTGCGTATGAATTTGTGCCGCTTACAATGACTAATCGCAAGAACATAGAAATAGCTGTTCTTTACGCTAAAAACGCTTCTTGTCCTGGAATTGCAGTACAAAACTACTCATTTACATTTTGTTCATCCAGGAGTGAGTAGTGGCAAATCCTGCGAGGCAGGGGTACCGGCCATCCGCAAGGCTGGGATTAGATATAAGTGTTATACTGACAATGGCTCCTTCTGGGCATTTTGTGCCTCTCTGGATCTGTTTCGTGCATGGGCCCATTAACTTGCTAGCTTGATGCGAGTACACGATCAGTCTCACCTAATGCCGGTGCCGCACCCGATTTCCAAGACCGCGCCGCTGTTCACTCTTGGATGCACAAGCTGCAGAAAAATTTTGCTTTTTCTCGATAAACGATTGCATAGTTAGCCGTTACCCGTACACCGTAATAATGCTGGAATATTCCAGGTAAATGCTGGCTAACATGAGCGGCATAGCTGCACCGACACCGCCAGCCGTCGCCCCGCCTACTCCAAGAACCGTGCCGTCGCTTGCGCGTTCGACCGCCCCTCCGCCAACGGACACGCTGGAGTGCAGCACCTCGCCCACGAACACGTCCGGCTCCGACGTCTCCGGCCTATCTTCCTCCGAACTCGCTGCTATTCTCTTGGCTGGACAGCAGAACGCCGTCAAGCAGGAATTCCCCGAGACGCACGTGAAATCGGTACGGTCTAGACATACACTTCATTCCACACAGTGTTACGGAAAGCCAGAATTTTCTCCCCTCGACTGTCCCGATGTCCAAAAACGAGAGGCAAAAGGAGAGTATACGAAAAATGTTGGAGAAGGAAATGCAAAAGGGGTGTTATTTTCAGTTGTTTTTATAGTGTGTTGTTCATCACTCGAGGTAGTAAGATTCATCACAGCGCACTGTACCTGTAAATCTTACCATATATTACGATGGCTTCACTGAGTGGTTCTAGCAGTATGGCGCTCCCAGTCGTAGTAACTTCTAAAGTACGTTAAATATAATGTTGAAGATGAGGAGGATAGCGCGGATTTTTGCTCTGTGGTTAGTAAAAACTGGCACTTTTTATGTTCGTCGGTATCGTCAACCGAAAGTAATTTTCATCAGCCAGATAAGGTCAAATCTCGGGAAGTGGACGCCATTTGGGCACTTGTTTCCACTAAAATCTGTGGCTACCATATTATAGCTATTTTCCTTCTGTAGTTTACTGAATGAACCATGATAATCGTGCGCTTAGCCGCGCCTTGGCCGTCACGCGCTGAATCAATTGGCCAGTTTCTTTTTTTAGTCAGCTCCTAATTCTTCTAGCGATTTCCTACTCTGAGTCAGACATCAACACCTATCGCCTACCATGCGGTTTCGCATAGAATACTAATTATCCTCATCGTAAACGCGTTCGCATATGCGCCAAACTTGCTCCGTTTATTTCGCAGCCCGTTTCTCACACCATCGTTGCTGTCGCTCAGAAGCGGATTTCCGCCCGACTTTGCACAACTTTCGATACCGTATCCGAGGCGGCATAATTGGTTCGCGCAGCGCAGCTGCGGCGCTCTCGCGGCTTTCCGCATACAAGCGTCGTCACGAATCCCCAAAATAAAAAAAACTCATAAAAGTAGCTCTAAGCAACTTAAAGTTAAAATTTCTTCGGTTTGTATGGTCACCGGATAGGGACGTCTGCTTTATGGGCATGCTTGTACAAAATGCAATCAATCCTGAAATATTCCTGGTATCCAGTTTGCAGACCGTAACAAACGCCTAATATTCGTGGTCTCCGCGCCTTTTTAAAAGCTTAGCTCAGCCGTACAGAGTACAAAGTAGACTACTGGAGAGGATCTTCTCGAAGAGACGAGTACAGTGATGTAGGAGCAAAATATAGCACTAAACTATCGAAAGTACTCTTTTTAGAAGAATGGAGATCCGAAACTGTATGAGAAGCGGCAAGGTTTTTGAGGCATACCACCAGGCGGGTTAGTAATGTGTTAGCATAGGTCGAGATAGCTACGGCAGCACATAGGTATGAGCAACAAATAGCCCTTTCATGCTCCAAGCTATGTGCTCCATCTTTTCCTAAGAAGGCATATTATTGCATAAGGTTGAAAAGAAAGTGATGAGTCATTTTTACCTACAATTTTCATATAATTGCTCAAAAACGTACGGGAGGGTGGATCAGACGTCAACACCGTCTGCCAAGGTTCGGGTAAACACTCGATCCCGGCCTTCCAGAAGAAGAGGGGTCCACTTCCATAGGCCGACTTGACTTCTCTTCATCATCAAGGGAATAGTCTCCTTTCTTGAACCTGACGAACCAGCGGTTCACCGCGGCGTAAGATACAATGCCTTTGTCGTACAATTCCTTGAGTTCATGTTGAGCTGCCGTGGCGGAGTAGCCGTCGGTGAAGAGGAAAAGTTGGAAATGTCGAAGACGAATTTTATCGGGGACGAGGTTAGCCGTCATATTAGGGGAAGATTACGATGAGTAATTATGACGCAATTTCTGGGGATGCAGGAAGAAGTCCTCTTACCTATCTTGAAGTAGTTCCCTTCCTGCTCTCATAGCAAAAACGTTATAATTTTTCAGAGCTAGAGCTCACTACCTTCTTTCCAACCTACTAATCATTTCGAGATGGCTTAGGGTATGTCTTTGTCTCTTGTACAATCCTCGGTTGGACTGTGCCATAAGGCCATATGCTGTCTGCTGTCTGCAGTGTGTTCCTTCCTATGTTGCCGCGCTTTGACATTTAACCTAGAACCGTTGCGTGAACTTGGAAGCTATGGGGCGTATTCTTATCTCACAACTATTTTCGTTTCATTTTCTTGAACCTAGTAGATACGACTTCAAGATATCCTGGGTATTTACTGTAATTTTTTGGGCGCGCGCTGGCCCCTGGTATAGTGAAGACAACTGGTGTAGGAAGAGGAGATCCTAGAAATTTCTGACGGTAGAGAAGCTCTCTTTGCTGCTTGTGTAGAATTTGGGAAATAGGTAAATTACTTACCCTTCCAATCGTATAGTTTTTTTGTTTTAGTTCAAAGTGCAGAATGAGCAGCACTGTACACAAAGCCTATGTGTTGCAGAGCTCCCTTTGACTGCATCAGACTTGTGCCAGTCTGTAGAATGTTTGCTGTCTATCCCTCTAGTAGTAAGACCTACGTCCTACGTAGCACAGGTGTTTTCTACTCTACATACAGAGCAAGAGCGCTAAAGCTGATTGTGAGTAACCATTTATTGAATTGAACAGTCGATCGTAATGCTAATAAATACGAAGCGGAATATTTTATGCTGCATGCACTTTGTGACTCACGGCGAGATGGTGGAATTTTGCGAGTACGCAAGGGGCAATTGATGGAGCGAAACGCTACTTACTTTTTGACACATAAACAGAACGAATAAACTTTAGTGAATCATAGCTTGGAGAAGGTCGTGGTTCTGAAGAGCTGTGCTGTTCTCTCGCCAAGGCGTAGCAGTGAACTTGGATGGCGGAGGAGCTCCGTACAGACGTTGGCTGATAAATAGTGCAGCCTACTCATAATGCCTATGCCCTTGCACTGCGCTCACCGTCTTAGCGAATCACACTTGATGCAGTCCTGCTTCGTCGAGGAACTTTTCTAAGCAACACTGGGTCTAAGCTCATCCTGGAAACGGCTCGTCTGCTTTATCTCTTTTATGCGTCATTTAGCCAAGTTCCTTGTCAGGTGATCTTTAAATCGTGAACAAGGAAGTCTCGTCGTTTCTAATTTATTGCCGTTCTAAAAACTTAATCGTTCGTATTTACTTTTGCCATTCCACATAGTAGAGTGGTAGAGGATAATGTTCAGGACACGGCAGAGTTAACTATGCAGAATTTGTTGTTTCAAATCAAACCTACTTCGTCAATGTTTATTTGATGTGTAAGGATGTCTAAAAGGTTGCCGAATGAGTTGTAGCATTTCCTCTACTAACTGCTGTTCATGCTTTTGATGATATACGAAGATTAAACGCAATGTTAATGGAAATTCGTGCGATAAGAAGGAAGACGGTCTTCGAGCACAGAGGTCTGTGTCTACAGTCGGATTTTATCACTCTTTGGAGTGCTAATGATGAGGATTTGCTTATGGGTGAAGACCCTGACAGCTGAACTCAATCAGTCCTTCTATTCGACGCACGAGAAGATCTTGAATCCGAAAATTTTTTTTACAGATCTTACCTTGAAAGGCACGGACCCGAAAAATCGTTCAATAATCAATGCTCTGTTATTCCTGCTAGTAAGTAGTATGTCTTTGAGCGTGTACAGACGATATAGACAAAGCGGCAGTGCGGTTACCTTCGTTGCGACCTTGCTTTCCGTAGCATTATAGTTTTTATCAGCAGGAATCTACACTTGACAATGCTGTTTCTTCACTATGAGCAACTCCTGATGCTGCTATTGTATTAGTGTCGTAAGGCAGGCGTTCTCTGGTAGTTCGTCAAGAAAAATTCACCAACTAAATTTCGGTGGTACACATCCTTTAAATGGGTAACATTTAGGGAGCTCCTGCACTCGTTCCACCGATATTTTTTGAAATCACTGTTTGAAAAAAAACTGTACAGTAAAGGTTGTTTTGAAGTGCATATTTCTGCAGCATATTTTCTATTTATTTCATATTTCTTTTCTATTTCTTCATTTTACTTAAAGACACAGTCCCACCTGGAAATAGTAACCGACTTTTTCATATGGCTGGTTTCGGCTGGAGGAGCTGATTATAGTGGTATAAATTTCTTACCCTGACACCATCGAAAACCCCCGTTTTCCAAAGGGTTGAACATTCAACAAGGGGCGGGGTTTCTCGCATCTTTCTTACATCCGGACAAGTTTCAGGCGTATCGCTAAACAGGATAACTAGTGTGTTAGCCTAATCTCATCGTGTTCACCATGTTGGTACATGTGAGCTGCTGGAGACTCTTACTTTCCACGCTCTCTACTTCACCTTTTGCAAGAATGAGCACGTCTAGTAACACGTTATCGAACAAGTGCCTCCCTCTTTCGTTGGAAATTCGTACACTTAGTGGTGAGTTGAGGGGTTAAAATTCGGGTTAACGAAACCTCATGAGGTATTAGGCACATTTCTGGAATTGCCTGGTCCGGATTCTCTCGGGTGTGTTTTTATCTCAAATGCGATTACGATGTGGGACTGTGCCTTTAAGGGCGTTTGCAGAAATGCGCTGACGACATCCTAAACAGTCTTGTGGAAAACAGAATCTCTAAGATTCGCTGTGTATCTTTGGTTACAGTGAAAGTGCGGAGCAAAAATAGAAAGACTCGAAGATCTCCTTTTTGCTTTGCTGCCATATGATGTTCTGAACAATCGTATTGGCCAGAAAATTCTAGAACTTTCTCACAATATCAACGCTGTTTCGATATGGGCATTAAAATAGTAGTGTAGTTTAAGCGCATGGTGCAGTCTAATACCGTCGAATACAAAACACGGGCGTTATAATGTTGATGGAAACTAATGATGAGGCAGCTTTCACTCCGAATTTTCTGCGAATTTTTCGCTTTTTTCCTTTATGCAGCAAGCGATTTGAAAAAAAAACTATCCGCCCAAAAGATCGCGACCTGTTTATGAAGGAAAGCGCTTCGACTTTTTGGGGAAATTTTGTCCCAACTTTGGGCCGTATTTCGTAGTCTAGCGTAGTGGGCGTTCTTCCAAAATGTCATCTTTCCATCAATGTTCGTCTTTTCTTGTAGGATCGGTTGAGCTCCTTTTGACGCGCTGTTAGCACGACCCTAGGATTAACCAAATACTCCTAGGGTCGTGCTAGTAGCACCTGTCTTCGACTACATTAAAAAAAACTTCCTATAGCGTTTGCCAGTGAACTACGAACTCTCTACCGCACTCACATTGATAGATACAATACCGCTCACAATTTATGCGAAAAGGACGGAAAAACCGTCGCGACGGTTTTAGAACGAAAAATTCGTTGCAACAGTCTTAAGCTTATAACTTGCATAGCAATGAAGATTTGGCCAACTTGAACAAAGATTATGATAGGTCATGCCACGACGAAGCCAGCGGTGTGTAACACAACAGTATTTGGTTTGGATGCGCCTTAAGAGTGTCGAAAATTGAGTCGTGATCACTTTTCCCACTACTTTGTCAGTAGGAAAATGAAAGGCCTGGAAGAGATGGCAAATTATTTTAATAGAAAAGAGACTGCTCTTCACGGTATGAATGAAAACATCTGAGAAGATTCTCTTTTGAACGAGTTTATCCCTCCAAGTATGAGACTTCAGAATGCGGATAACAAAAAATCGTTCCAGAAAGGTGAGGGCAGGTGTTTCCTAGCTGGGAATAAGTGTTTCTACCCTCTAGCCTTAGCCCCCACTTGTGAGCATAATAACCACTTTTCTGGCCGTACTTAGTTCTTGGCCGTTCAGTCCTCGTTGAAGGGATTTTTCCATCCAAAACCGTCGCGACGGTATTTTTGTCTCCTTTGCACAAATTGTGAGTGGTACTGTACGAACACTTTAGAAGTCTAGGAACTTTACCAACACAGACGTCTGCGCTATCAGAAGCTGTTTTACTAAATATGGAAGCGAGCTGTCCTTTTTCGGTGTTCAAAGGTTGATCGTTCTAACGAAAGAAGAACATTCACAGTCCTGACCGATTTCGCAAAATAGGCAGGGGTTGGCCGATAAGCGCTGGAGACCCGAGGTCCTTGTTTACAACAGGATCTAGATACAAGAGAATAAAAATGCTCACAAGCTTTCTAGCCAGCCTAACCATTGGGTAAGTTGAGGGTTTAAGAGCACGGAGCCCCAGAATTTGAGTAGAGAAAACTAAGGTCTCATCCGCTGAGAGCTGAAGAAGGTTGTGCGTATGCGCAGGAGGGCTCAAAATAAGGAGGACATAAATCGAAGCTCGTTTTATATGTAGACTGAGATTTGAGGAGTAAACCTAGATATGTTTATTATCTTTCACCATATAGAAGCAGGAATGCGCCTCAGTAAGGGTTCAATCTTGCAAAGCCCAGAAGTGACAAGTTTAATGGAAATCGGCAGGCATTTTAAGGTAGGGCCAGCGTTTTCAAAGCATAACCTAGACTAAAAAATTACGAGAGTCATAATTACAGAAATATCCTGCGCTGTCGTTTGAAATAGATAAGTAGCAAGGATGCGCATTTTTTGGAAAAAAATTTTCTCTGGCAATATTTTTGAAGAACTTTCTTGGGAACTCAGCTGGCTTTTCGCACACCTTTTTGTTCAACGATGTGCTATCCACAAGGCTGGCAAGCTCCGCTTATGCCTTCAGGGGTATGAGATGTAAATATCAAAGGAGTGTGCAAGCACTTTTTACTGTGAGCAAAGCGGTGTTTATCGTAGCTGAGCGTTCAGATAAACGAAGGGGCGTGCACAGCTTGGAAGATCGGATTTTCCATGTCAAATCCATCCACATGTGCTTTCAGGAGCTGCCTCCGATGCCAAATCCCCTCTTCGGAATGTCTGATGCCGCCGCTCTGTTGCAATTTCTTCAAGCTCAGCAAGCTATAGCTCAGGTCTGCTTTTTCACTTCCACGTGTTACTGCTGCATTACCGATGTTCGCACTGCACTTGCAAATAAATGACTTATGTAAATTCGAACCAAATGCTTTGTAAAGAACGGGGAGCAGTGCTGATCACTTTCCTCTGGAAAGTGAATGTATAGGTGCAAAGACATCTCAACAAAACTGACTCAAACCGAATCTGGTCCCGTACGAGTTCGCTTGCTAGGAAACGTGTGTGCACCCTGCGTCATGACGTCACCATCATTAGAGATCAAAAATTTTGGGCCACAGGTGCCCACATCTGACTGATTTTGTGGATCGGAGACTTGCCCCGGTTCGACCAAAAATTTCGTCGAGTAGTGGAAAATAGTAGAAAGTCTCTGTTTATTTTAAATTATTTTAATTTGAATCACCCTTTATTGGTGAACTTATCATACCACTGTAGTGCGTGACGGACAGACCTGCGATAGTAATATCACAATAGTACAGGATGAGAGGAGCTGTGCTCACTTGCTTTACAAAATTAGGGCAGAACTAGTCAATCATATCATCTAACTTTAACAAGTGTATTAGATCGATTTTCTTAAGTCTGCATATAAATGTTTTAGAATCCCTAGCATCCAGTAATGAGGGAGGTACACTGTTTAACAATCGTGGAACCCTACAGAAGAAGGAGTTATGTAGTAAAGTGGAACATGCAGAACCGAACCTTGGCAAACTAATGTTAAAACAAGTTCTTCGTTCATTTACGGGGCGGAGGCGCCAAAAGTCTGAAAAGCATAGGCTAATTTCTTCACGGTTTTAGCTTGATGAATTGTCCAGAAAGGAAAATTTTCGTTGTTTTTACGCAATTTCACCTATTTGCCGTAATCAGCGCTACCAAGCGGTTTGGTTCATCGCAAAACCTCGAAAAACGATTTCATGCTGGGTCTCTGCCTTTAACAAGATCTTTTTCGCTCTGGTTAAAGAATATCTAAGCAAGAAAGGGCAAATAGTTGGTGGAAAGATAACGAACGGGACCAGTACTATTCGAGAGATCCTGGCGTAAATAGAAAAACCCTGAAGCGCAAAGGCGTAAGTTTTTGTTTGCCCGGAGTTATGATGTCGCAAACGTCACTTAATTCACCATGAAAAATACCAAAAATGGAGTATTTTCCGCTAGTATGCTCTGTAAATGGATTAGATCGGTAGCATATTTACAGAGAAACGTATCAGAGCCGAAAGTTTACTCTTCTATACGAAGAACGCTCCATTTTTGGTATTTCCCATAGGAAATTAAGTGACATTTGCGATATCGTAACTCCTGGTAAACAAAAACGTACGCCTTCTTACTTCAGGGTTTTTCTAGTTACACCAGGATCTATCAAATTGTACCAGTCCTGTTTGTTATCGTTCCACCAACTACTTACCCTTCCCTGGTAAGAAAAAAAGATTTTGCTAGAGGATCATTCTTACCAACAAATAAGGCATAATCAATATGGGATTTCTAATAATCTTTCATCGTTCTTCCGAAATTCGTCTCTTAACTGTGCGTGCCACTGTTAAGTCGAACGCCCCCCTCCTTGTCTGCAAAAATCAGAGAGGATGCCGCATTTCCCATACCCTCTGTTTTGAAATCGAGGCCGATTCTGAGCCGCGCGCGCGCGACCAAATTGATGGGAGCAGAGGCCGATCAACTATTTCCGCTTCTATTTGAGCAAGAAGATGAGCCTTAGTATAGTCAGTATAACCTTAACATAGATAGCAATGGAAAAAAAGAAAAAGTCGACTTCTAAACGAAACTACAGCAAAATGAGCTGTTTGCCCTCTGCTCCACTGTCAATCTGAACGCGCGCGCGACCCAGAATCAGCCTCGATTTCAGAACAGAGGGTAAACACTCAACGTTGACTATGAAAATCAATGCCACTGTGTTTGGGACACATTGTTCGATTACCTTCCGATCCAAACGGGTGCTTTTTCATTTTCTTTATTGATAGTGAGTGATGCACGCCCAAGCAAAAAAATGGGTGTGTTTGCAAAACATACTGGTCCTGAGGCGGATTTCTGAAGAGTAACGAGGAGTAATTAAATGCCTCTTCGTAGCTAAAATGCGTTAGGTTAGCTTTAAAACTATGAACGTGCTCAGCCGGTGTTTCTTACAGTTCCATGCCCAGGCACAAGCAGCTGCTCAACAACGGGCTGCCATTCAGCACCAGCAGCAGTCTACTCCACCGGAGAGGAAGAGGGTGAGCAACTTTTATTTCCTTCTCCCCCTCAGACCACTTGATTTCTCATAAAAGCCGCCGACTTAGGCTGCAATACTCGAAGTAAGGAAAAATTAGTTTTTGAAGAAGAAATGCAGCGAGAATGTTGGCATTCACTTTATTCTGGGAAACTATGATTTCAAAAGCACTTGATGCTTATTTTGGAAGCTTTTTGAGGAAAGCTTCAAAGACGGCTCTCTTTATCGCTCTTTTTTAGTTGACATAATATTCGGACTCTGCCGCAGCGAAACAGGGCTCTAAAAGCTCACTAAATCACGAATTGGATAGCGACCGTTACCTTTTAGAATTCTTGCTATTTATTTATGAGAATCTGCAGCTTGTTCCGCTAGGGAGCTTCTCATACTTCGACGGATCCGACTAACAATCGGATAGTTTGAGCATGCCAAACTTGTGATTGCGAATGATTATCGAACGAGTTTTCATAACATTTTCTGCACCCTACAGCTTTACCACCGTCTATTCTCTCCATTTATCTGGTTGTTCATCGCTTTTTTTAATGCATGCGCGCTCGGATGAATGCCTCCCGCGACGTCGGATCGCACCGCTTCGCCGCGCAGCGCTTATCCGTCATGAGCCTATCCTTCAACACAGGGCGTATCGGATGGATGACGGATCCGTCGAGTATGAACAGACCCTAGATCTGATAACATCATCTTAAGCCTGAATGCAATGCCAGATATTCTGTTCAGATGCTTATACTTCATTCAAAGGGACAATTATAAGGAATTGTTGCCTCCTGCCTCCCGCTAATGCATCAAAGTATTAACCGCACAACGCCTTTAGACTCTTTCTCTCCAGCGAGCTTTTCGTTTTCAGTCCTACCCCTGCACCTTCCAATTCTGCGTGATCTGTCAAAAGGACGTGCACTCGTCGAAGCTGCCGTGCCACATCCGACAGTGCCATGTGGCCAAGCCGATGTTCCAGTGTCCAGCCTGCGACTTCACCTCCACCTACTCGAAGAACAACGTGAAGAGTCACATGGTGTCCCTCCACGGACTAGCGGTACTGCTTTATAATGAGCCCTCTCTTCTGTAATTACAGCTATTCTCGGTTTTAGGGTGATCCCATTAGCTACATGGATAAGTACGCGGCGCAGGTGGACGAGTTCATGAAGATGTGCTTCCCGAATGGTGTGTTCTTTAAATCTTTTTTTATTTAAAAGGAAGTATAACGCATGCTGCTAGCAACATAGATCGCCGTTTATTTGTGTAAATTTGCGGATAATAGCTAGTGTTTATACATATCGACAAGGATTAGTTCTTGTGAGGTAGAGCTGACTGGCCGGCTAAGCACATGACGTTGACGACAGCTTCGGCTTTGAAACTTATCCTAGCATCAGGAACTAGAGTAGATCAAAGCTGACGGGCATTCTTTTGGAAAGATTTTGTACACTGAATAGTTGCTGGCGATATCTTTGGACAGAGCGCTGCTTCGCTCTTGATTAATCCGTACACAGGAGTGCATCTTCGTGGAAGAGAGGAACCCCTTGTCATATCGCTACCATTGCTCATGCAGAGGATAAACATCGCTACAGTGTCTTCCCCATACTTTCGTCGCGCATGTTTTCTTGCGATTTAAACGATAAGCTCCTATGATAAACACAGAATTAGTGTACGAATCTACAAAGAAATCCTAACCGATTTTCTTAAAAGTTTTATCACATGAAGGCAGTATTTCAGAAAGTCGAAAAATTTCTCGGGGGTACGCGGGCGTTTTCTTGCTTTCGCAAGCCTATGTAGTGTTTTGAAGGCGGGATAGCATCGTTCAGCGAATTTCTTTCAGAGAAGCGCTCTGCTTTACGGATGTGTGCACAAACCTGTCATTTCTTACCTAATTCGCCATGCTGCGTCGAAATTTGGAGAACTTTCAAATAATAGAACACCACAGAATGCCTGAAGATGGGCACTTTTTAGTAAAGCGTAGTGCTAAATCGGATACACAATGCCGGTAATCTATCGTCTTTGTCATTTCGATCGGCAAAAGCGTTCCCTTCCCACCAAACCGCAGCCGCATCGCGAGGCCCTAGGCAGCGTGTCCCAAACGGCTGTATTATCGGACACTTCCCACCCGCGCGTGCGGCTGCGCTCTAATTGAACAGAAGGAAACCTCTCATTTCCAAGTTTTACCACAGTTTGACAATTCTGTACAAGTCTAAGCGCCATACCTCGCCTCAAAGTAACTAAAAATCCAGTAACTAAGGCGTGTTCAAGGTTAAACTGCGGGTTTCATGTAAGCACACAGGACTGACGCACGCGCCTGGGTGGGAAGTGTCCGAGGACGAGACGGCTGCTGATCGACGAACAACGAATAGCAGCAGAGAACCGCTGGCAATTAGCCAGAATTAGCGATCAGCTGATTACTACCAGCGGCCCGTTCTGGCTAATTATCAGCTGTTCCTTGCTGCTGTTGGCTGATCGCCGTTCAGTAGCCGTTTGCCACGCGCCGCCTAGGGTCTCGCGATGCGGCTGCGGTTTTGGCAGGAAGGGAACACTTTTGCCGATCGAAATGACCAAGACTGTAAGTCACTCCAGCAACGGTAGAACATCGAGGCTGTGAACCTATTCGAGCTATGCGTTGGGTCTGCTTTTGCTAAAACTGGTTCGAAGGTTTAACCGAACTTTCCAGCACAGTCAGTAGAACCTGTCCTTGACTAGGGATATATGGGAAAACTCTCTATTGGTTGTTCTTCCGCCCTTGAAACTCCAGTAATGATTACGTTGTTTTTTGTCACTACTGTGAAAAACTGCTTCTGAAACACAAAAAGCTATTAATTTATAGCTACGGGCATTGTTTAGTTCTGCTTACCGCTGAGTTTTGTGCTCACGTATGCACATTACTTATCGCTTCCCTTTATCTCTTCCTTTTGTCTCAGAAAAGTACAAAAAGTTCACTGTTTAAAAGTTTTGTGATTAGCCAATGTGAGATGTAAAGATTTAAAAGATTAGCCGTTCCTTGCTGTTTCTGGAGGTGTCGAGTACGAATCGACCAGATCTTTGAGCATCACTTTTTATCCGCACGCTTGTTATGTCTAACATCGTAAGAGCTCAAGCTAAAATATACTGGGTACATGATGTCATCCCTAATCTTTGCAGAGATCTCGCTGAGATTCGAGATATCTATTTTAGGAGGTTCGAGATATCTATTTTAGGAGGATGGAATTTCCTATAATTTATTTCTTTCTGGGAAGACCGTCTTAGGTTAAATGCAGCTACCTCAAAGCTTACGTGCTAAAGATGCGGGAAGAACGAAAGTCGTGCTTTTCAAAGAGTAAAAAAAGTTAGCAAAACAGCTTGAAAGTGCACAGGACGATAGAATTAGTGTACTCCTATTACAGCAAGACTGTTACCTACTAGGTTAGAAGAAAGCGTCAGTTCTTCAGAACTTTGTGTTGTCGCTGGGAGCATCACCTTACAGGGTCAGCACCAGGATTAAAATGGAGCAAATTCGTGTCATACTGATCAGCCCCCCCCCCCCTCCGGCTCGTATATGGTTTTAGTTTACCACGAAGGTGTTGTCCTCGCCTTCTTCTGCTTCCTCTTCCTCAAGGGCAACACTGATGGAAAAAAATACTGTTCTAATTTTGCAAGCGCTGCTCTCGTCTGGTCGAATACTGTGCAAATATAAAAGTGGTTGTAATAATTCCCTCATCATTCTCCAGAAATCCATCTTAGATCAGCGCCATCCAGTAACCGAATCACCCCCCTTTATGATCAAGCACCCGCTATATCCTTCGCGATTTTATGGAAAATATCTTGACAAGATCAAATATCAGCATAGAAAAGTACTCTCTTTTTCGCGGACTACGACTAGTGAGGCGGGCGAGACCAGGCACCAAGAGGGATGCCGGTCGTGTTTAATTAGGTTAGCACACTTAGAGTAGCGTAATGTTAATCCGTTCTTCGTTTCGACATGCTTCCTTGCTTTTCAAGTTGCTTTGGCCTCCCTTTGCGGTCCAAAGCAAGTTTGGCCCCCGCCTACCTCACTAGTCATAGTCCGCGAAAAAGAGAGAAGTCTAACATTTTTTTTCGGATTCAGAATTAGTGATCCTGCTATTCAAAGTTAACTTAGTTCATCTATGAAAAATAGCTCAACATTCCCTTCTTTGTTAGGTCAGAAAGGCGCGAACGGTTAGCAATGCGCGTATATAAGACGGATTTTCTACGAATGATGAGGAATTAAAGCAAAGCTTTTAACAGTAATATACTGTACTGATGGTAGGAGTGCATCCGGAGCGAAATCTGGAGAGTATTCTCTTCATTGAATGCTGCCTTTAAATTCTTTGGAAGTAGTTCGATACAGATAGCTATTTTACATCTCGGCAAGTGTCTCCCTTTGTCACTCTAAGGAGTCAACCCAGGGAGAGTGGTCGCCAGAGGGGTCGATAGGAAGAGAGCGTTAAAAAAAGGGCATCACAAACCTCCACTATCTTAATTTTTAGCTGAATCCGTGTGGTTGACCCACTGGTAAACCTGACCCACTGGTAAACTGACTCCCTACCCGGGCTAAACGGAGTTAGTATAAAAAATGGTTGTAAATTTCGAGCTCAGAATCCCAAACTACCCCGCTAATTTCAGCGAAATCAATTATTTTTAATGATTTTTCAATGACCCCATGGTTTTATTTTCAAATAATTTTTTTAATTCTAGAAAATTGTATAGCTGGTTTTTACTCTTCCAAAGGGGAGCTCCTCTTTCGCTTATCCGCTCGGAAACTAGTGGAGAAAGAGTTCGCTCATTTCTCCTTATCTATGCCTTACGAGCTTAAAGGCAGCACCCACGGAAAAAAATCGATTTCGAGATTTTTGCATTTTTCACACTGGGTTGTCCAAAGCCAAAGTAAGAAAGCACAAAAATTAAAATTCACCGAGAAAATGGCGGAAATGTGCCCATCCCGCTTATTCAAGTTACTGGACGGCGTGGACTTGGGTATCGAACAAGTACGCTTCGATGTATCTACACCATTAGGACGTCACTCTATGGAGGCCCAACAGCAGAAACGGCAAAATCCTTATCTAGACACGAGGCGTACTTGTTCGACGCACAAGTCCACGGAAAATTCGTCCACTCACCCCGTAACTTGGATAAGCGGGATGGGCACATTTCTGACATTTCCTCGGTAAGTTTTAAGTTTTGTGTTACCTTACTTTGGCTTTGAGGAACCCATGCGGCTAGTGTACAAAAAATGCAAAAATCTCAAAATCGATTTTTTCCGTGGATGCTGCTTTTAGTAGCGGAAAGTACGGTTCATACAAACACACTTTTCATTTCTGAAAAAAAGTGCAACTGTGATGTATTCTTGTGAAGATGAAGGCTTGTTTTATCAAACTACACGAAATAATAAGGAAATCTAGCAATACGAGAATATGCATAGCAACGAATTTTAGGGATTTCCCATTTTTCCTGAACCTAGGGTTGAAACAACCATTTCTAGAACTCTGCAATCGAGACTTTTGCGTCTGTCCAACTCTCAACGCTAGACAAGCTTGAGGATCTCCACATTATGTGATTAAAAGTAGACCTTAATAGGCTCGCTTGCTGAGAGGTTAGTACGGTACGACTTTACTACGACTTTTGCATAGGGTCGCATCGTAACAATTTTAAGAAAGCGAAAGCAATCCGAGAAACGATCCGAGACAAATACTGCAAGAAGTTTTTCGTTGAAGGGGCGGTAATGTTTTTCGGCCTATTTTTCGGTTTTCACAGACTTGCTTTTTGAAAGTTTTATCCCAATCCACTGTATGTCTAAATAGAAGAAATCCTCCTCTTTCGACAAATTTTGAATTTGTTTAACTTATTTGCTAATTAGAAAACTTAATCATGTCTTTCGCCACCCTACTATTGCTATTCTTTCTAGGAAATTGCGTCAAAAATTCCTCTTCCGGAAGGAGGGCGGGGAGGGGGGGGGGTCTTGCGTCGTACCTTGACCCTGTCTATAATACTCTCTGCAGTATTTCGCGAATAGCATCCCTATTTTTCACGGCGCGCTTATCTTGTAGAATGTTATATATGACATGCAGAGTCTGATTCTTTGCTAAGTGTAGTACCCATTTTAAAAGCTCCTTTCTGTTCTTCTATCACAACAGCGGCCGATAATAAAGATATTCTGGTCTACGACTCGAACAAAACAACTCGTTCACAAAGTTGGGGCATATAGAAAACTGAAAATTTCCTCTTCCCAATTGTCGCAGGACTTTTCTGGAGTTTCCTTCAGTGTCTGCAGCTTACTGGTGGCGGGCTTACCCATATAAATAGTAAGATAATTTGCAGTTTCTAACCTTTTCTCACCCGAAAGTTTCCTCCAAAATATAGTAATTTCGCTGACAGCCGTTCGTAATCAACTGAAATCTCTTTTCGCCGTTCATGCAGTGATTGTGTCGCCTCCGCAGAACACCTGGGCCCGCATCCAATAAAAGTTACCAGTGGGAGGAAATACGCGGTTTTCTAGTGGAAATAGCTATATTTGATATGTGCTCTAAATGATGTGAGAATGTTTCCAGTGGGAACGTTTTCGCATTGGTAAATTGCTTAATGGATAGCAGTTTCCACTGGAAATA
>KN549231.1:196919-208227 GCA_000797555.1 Oesophagostomum dentatum | reverse complement strand
TCACCGAATGGAATAGAATTTATCGCAATTCACATATTGGCAGAATCCCTCTAGATCAGGCAAAAAAACTAAACTGAACCGGAGTAAGAATGTGACCCGTATACAGTAACAGAGTTACTGCCCAGAGCAGTAACAGCAGCTCATTGTGCTTTCCAAGTCGAGTTGCTAAAACGATAGAGACGCAAACCACCAGAGCCGCTGCGTAAATCAACCTTGCGCACACGTGGAGGCAGCTGTGCAGAATCGCAAAACGTACGTACCATTAGGTAGTCGAAATTTATACCTTCCGATTACGAAGCGAGATACTTACCTCTGCACCATCCCGCAACCAAAAGTTGGGCATTGCTCAGATCGCTTTCGTTTCTTGGCTTGCATACCTTCACAAAATTAGCTCTCCCAGGAAGTATTCCTTTCTTATAGTAGTGGCCACGCACCTTCAAAGCACCTCTCATAAAATGGACGAGTTTGACGGGCACACGAACTCTGTAAAGCCCCATACAGAAGTACGCCCATAACTTCCTGTGGGAGAACCGAGAGCAGCTAGGACGTTGGTGGTATATAAAGCAGCACGAGATCTATCTATAAGTGATTATCGTCCCCACTTGTTGGGGCCAACAAATGTGCTTCCCTTGTAAGTAAACAACGTACCATGAAATTGAAGCTTTTTGCACAACTGGCAGCAAGCCACGCGTTTTGGCACCTACAAACCTTAGCAGAACTCCTAAAACAAAACCTGCAACCGTCTTCGAAAAAGGTTGTGGAGCAGCAGCCAAATTTGGAAGCAAAAGAGCTATTCACATTGCGTCATTCCAATGAATGCGCAAGAAATATAACGTGTGGCTAGCCGTCTATCGCCTGTTGGTGTTCCGATGGAGAAAAACCAAGCGGTTAGACGATAGTTTTCTTTTGGATATCTTGCATGTTATCTTAAGCAAATACGAGTGAAACGTTGTCACAGTCGAAACGTTGACAAATGGTCGGTTAAAAAAAGCAGCTTAGAGATTGATCAGTAGGACTTCCTGGGATAAGTAGGAGTCTGATCTGAACCAATAAACAAAGACAAAGAAAAGATGACATGCGGCATATTTTTTGAAGAAAATTTCTCCAACGGGACGCCAAGTGACGCTAAACGGCTAGCAGCGCGCTAAACTAGCTCTGTATGCTTCCGAATTTGGCAGTTGTTCCACAATTTTTCTCGAAGAGGATGCGAGTTTCGCGTTGAGAGCTCTGCTGTGGTTGGTACGGGCCAATATGCGGAGTTCGGCACCAACTGTGCAAAAGCTTTAATTTCGCAGAGCACTGTCTTTGAAGGATTACGATTTATAAAGAAAATTACTTGTAAAATTTTGTTAAGATGCTCTGCTTCTAACCTTATCGCATGTTGGTCTGTATATAAAATCCAGTTTGGGAATTGGGTAAGATTCCTCCACAATTTTGTAGTTGTTAGGCCAGTACACGTTCTTTTCGACCTCCGCATACGTTGTCATTCCTTTAGCCGTCAATATGGTACTCCTGAAAAGCTTCTTGATTGTACAATGTGAGATTTTGTAATGATTTTTTTAATCAAAGGTGGCAACACCTAAGAAAGATGCTTATTTTAGCGTTAAAAAGGGTTGTCAATTCTATAAAGGGGTCCCACCGTATACGGATGCTGACGAAAGTTTGTGCTATTTTCTTCCCGTACCACAGTTTTTATTATGCTAGGTGCTGATACAAAAGTCAGTCTTTTTCCTGCGCTTTTTCCTAAGCGTGCGTAGCGACTGCCTTACAGGCATCTCCATTCTTGGAATTATACTCACCCACAGAATTGTTCTAATTAGAAGTTCTTGACCGTATCTAGTTTTTAGGTTCTTCTCTCTTCTATTGCTATAGAAATATTTTTTGCACACCAGTTTCTTACTGAACACACGCAAGGCCATTCTGATGTTTCCATACGCCGAAACTATCCACAGGTAAGTGCCTTCCAACTTCTCCCTATGTTGACAGCTTACTCAATTCCATCCATCCACTTTTTTTNATTTATTCGCTCAGACGACTTCCTTTCGTTAGCAGTGACAATCACCTATTTTTTTCTGCCAAGGCTTGTGCAAATCATGATGACACAATAGAAGAGCATATGTGAGGACTCCAATTTTCCTTCAGGCAGACATATACTAAAAAGTCGCCTGCAGCTGTTCTGAAACATCCAAAAATGAAGTAACACATTTGAAGGCAGCACCCACGCTAAAGACGGATTTTTGACATTTAGATAGTCTATGAACGCTGGATGGCTGAAGCCAAAATCCAAGGTAAGAGCACTGGAAATGCATCCGTTGCCGAGAAAACAACTGAAACTTCACTCGACCGTGCGAACCTACTAAAGTGGAACGAGTTGCCTTGTAAATCTTCATCGCTTCGGGACCATAGCGTCAATTATCCAGAAAGCTCTGAACTGAAGCGCGAAACGAGGAAAAACGCCCCATAAATAGAACATGTATAACGATCGATTTATCAAAGTCGGCAAGTCTTACGCAGGAGGAAGAAGCAGTATTTTTGCTAAATTTTTAGGAATTTCAGTCACCTCATCGTGTTCAGTGGATTTGAAAATACCTTTCACTTTGGAAACAGTAGGGGTTTCAGCGTAGTTACTGCCTGCCTTAAGAAAAACTAGACTGAGCTTGAAGTAATTTGTACAGTACCAACGTTCGTTTAAACTATCTATAAAGCGCAGGAAGTACTCAAATTCTGGTGCTTTTAAGGTCAAATTAAACGGCTTACTTCCCGTCATACCTTGGCTCGACAGAAATTAACATAAGCAACTATACTCCGAACGGGGCATTATTCATGGAATGGTGTTTGAATTCCCTATCATTATCGCATGAACCTCGGTATATGCACTGCGTTTCAAAAATCTAAGGCCACTCTCATTCGAGATATTTAAGCGCCCGTTAATCGGTCTCTTCTACGATCCTGCCCACCAAACTTTTCATATTAATACACATTCTCCACTTCTAGATTACTCGCATCGTCTTTGTATGCTTCATTTGGTATTTTTGCTAAATTCATGGGAAGGTTTTTAAGTGGTAATCAAATTCACATTATAAGTAGGTTTCTGCAACGTGTAGCGAAAGACTCGCGCATTTGTTTTGTATAAGCTAGGACGCGGGGTGAGAGCCGAAAGCCTGCTCAACGCACCGCATACCAAAATTGGAAAATTAGTTGATGTAACATTTCGTATAAGTGATATAACGCACACAAACTCGACGCTCTGTTATTGGCGCCACAGCTCAACTTCCAGAAAAAAATGCACCGATACGTAGATCGTTTGTTTCGTGACTCACCTCTATAGGAAGAACCACTCGAGTTACTGATATGGACGACTTACCTTGTAAATGAGCATTCTGAGGCTCTAGAAGAATTCACAGGCGTGGTTTCGCGCCGCGCGGAGTGATCGCGCTCAGTGTGGCAAAAATTTTGCAGCAATATGTGTCGAGGTAAGCGAGCATTAGAGGTGCATAGAGACTCTTAATAGAGAAGAGAAATTTCAAATTTTCAACCTGTTCGGCACTCCCGAAATATCCCTAGAGGCAAAAAAATTTTATGAAAAAGCTCTGATTCGAGCAAGAATCTTGTGAACTCGCGAGAATGTGTATTTTGACGTTTACAATCTAGTGCACGCAGTTGCAGCAACCATCGATTGATGTAGGACTCAAACGATTTGGATTTCACGGGTGGCCTTATATTTTTGAAACGCTGTGCACTTTCCGTACTTTGAAGTATTTAAAAATAATGCAGCTGAAACACAATCTGACAAGTGATTTTTTTCTAATTTTCTGTTGGCGCCTGCTAACTTTCGAAAATTCTGCAACATATTCACGAAAGGGGAGAGGAGAGGTAATATGTTGTCCACTTGCGGCAGCCGATTCAGTTCAACATTCAAGATTGTTAGATTTTTAAATCTAGACCAATAAGAAAATCCAGAAACAATCAAAAATTTGTACAAATGTAGCTATAGTAGCAGCACAAAACAACGACATTTTATAAAACTCTCCCATGTTCCACATGATCACGCCGGGTTGATGTTAGAAGTTTGGCAACTTTGTTACCTCGAAGAAACCCTAAACTAGAATCAACTGAGTTGCCATATCGACTTTAGCGGATCTCTACGCAAAAAAATTCCCAGGGTTGCAAATATGCAAGAAATCAGGAGTCCTTTTTACCTGTTTGATATTTTCTCATCATTCTCGCTGGGCACTGCTACGCTGAAGAAACTGGACAAAGGGTGTTGAAGCAACGACCTGCAAACAGCATACTGAAACTAAGTTTCATAGCTTACAACTAGCTGCTAGATAGCCCCAAATTCATCTGGCTTAGCATCTTGCTAAGTACCTAAGCCTCACCCACTACAACACCACAATCATAATTTGTGCAAGATTGCTAAAAACCGCAATATTTACTTAGTTTACTTAATCGATTCACCTACTCAATTTATTTTTAGCGCTTTTTATGTTTTAACATCAAATTGACTGGTGGAATTATTCGTGTATTCGTGTTTCCTATGACTAGATGCAACCACTTCTTACGAATAACTTTGTAAGCAGAATAATTCTCTTCTATGATTAGAGTAGATAGCAATGTAGTTCTGAATGCATTTCTAAGAGGAGTTTTGCATTAAGTAATTTACGATTGTTTCAAACATATGGCTTCGTCGCTGCCATTAATGGTTAAGGAAGAGGCGCTCTAAAATTGCTGACATCGTGTCGTCGATTTTCCTCAAGATTGGATATGAGCGATTGATATGTCATAGTGTCGTGTTTGGGCTGATGCTAAAAGCTTCAAAAAGGGTCACTGTCAGCTCTTCTGCTATTCTGTTGATATAGAAAAGTCAAAACTATGAGTTTTACCTTTAGAAGAAGAAAAGATTCTCTTCACGGCTAGTGGAGCTGTTTTAAGGATCACTTCTGGGCGAACTTTGCGCCACCATATATGCGATTTCGAAGATGGGCTAAATAAATGTGCTCCAGTGAAGCTAAAAGCGGACATCTGCCACTTTGAAGCAAGCGCGTTCTCACTTTAGTCTTAATAGTAACTTGAAGCCTAAGAGCCACTTTATCGCTCGAATTTCACCTTCTTTTTCGCAATTGGTGCTGAGCACAGCGCATGGTTGATGACAACCTGCTCCAAATGAACTAAGGCCACAGCTTGTTTCCTATTTCTCCTTGCACTTCCTTTTTGTAATCAATCAAGTCAATGCATATTATGGTACCACATTTGGGTTGGTGTGGAAAGTGTGAAAAGATCATGTTTCTCACTTTCTACCGTTTGCTAGTATGAAAGAAAAGGTTGTCTGGAAGAGAATGTCGGGTAATTCAACAAAGAATAGTCTCTGTTTCGCACTGATAGTCAGGGTGAAGCACACCAATGCAATGCGAAGATTTTCGAGCCGCTACTACGGGAAAAATAAACAGTAAGGATAGAGGAACATGGAGTGGTTAAGGCAACGGATTGCGCTCTCCTTACAAACGGGGTCCGCCAAAACACGATCAACTCGCTTATACTTCTTTGCCTGTGAGGTTGCTAATGGTGAAATTCTTTCGGCCTGACGTTTCGACCTTCCGTTGTTTTCAGAGGTCTAAAGCGGTGCGATGGTTAAACCTGTGCAGCTATCCCATCAAGTACCTCATCCCTCACGGTCTGCCCTCGATTCCTCCCAGGTTTCGCACGCACGGGCTCTCTATAACTGAGTCAGACGACGTACCATAGTCCACCGCTCACATGCGGGCTGACACGTGACCGTTAGAGAATTGCCACCTCACACGAATAAGGAATAAATACACTGCAGCTACAGACCTTATAACTGCATAAGTGGCAATCTTATAGTCCACAAAGCGATAAGAATTTGCTCGATCAACTCGCTCAAAACATAAATGAAAGAGGAATTTTCTATATTGTATGAAACAAAAAAACACCAGACTACCGTGGGAATTATGCATGTTTTAGAATGCTCTAAACATCGAACATTTTCTGTGGTCTAACACGGCCGTTTTCTGGTTTAGTGAAATTGTAGGAGCAAGAAAACCGCACACAAGTCTTTAGAACCGAGAACTTTCAGAAAACTTCATATACGAAGGGAAGCTAGATGATTTATCTATCTGTGCTCGGAGTAGGCTTGGAAATCTGGCTCCTTTTTCTGCAAATTAATTTGATGCGACTTAAGCCCATTCTTGCTGCGATCCTAGCCAGGGTCGCATCGAAACCGTACCAAAATGATCTCTATTAGAAGGGAAAATTGCGAAAAATGTTTTTATATACAACACAGCAGGCATCCTGGTTCCTTGCAAAATAAAGCGCCTGAAGAGCTGAGCACCAAACAGTAAGTCACAGTTTTTATTCCAGCTGTACTTTCGATGAAAATCGAAAAATGTAAATGTTTGACCCTGTACAATTGTTTCGAATGGGAACATTTATGCAATTTCTTTAGGATGCGCAATAGAGCTATCCTCTTTTTTCAGAATATATTCAAATAACATGAATTAGATTTCTGTTTTGAGAAGTCATCTATGTTATTACGAACCCAAGTTTTCCCTTTTTAAGCAGTATTTGCGCTCCAAAGACAATTTTTTGCGCTGCAAGGCAACGGTTGCACCGCACTCGAATATATCATTCATTCAAAAAGTGATGGCTACTGGACGCGTGCCAAGTCGTTGCCGACCTGTTATACATGAATGGTATAGGTTTGGTTTGTGGAAAAAACCTTTTTTTCTGCCAAACGTGAGAATGGTTTTGACTTTTATGTCTATATCAACAGAGTAGCAAAAAAGTTGGCAATAACCCAATTCTGTGCACTTTTAACGACAACTCAAACACGACACTATGGCGTATCAATCGATCAATCGTTCATAGTAGTCTTGCGGAAAATTGAGAAAGTGGCACTGGCAATATTGCCAGTGCCACTTTCTCAATTAGTAGTGGCAGCGACGAAGCGATATATTTTTTGGAACAGTCTTTTTTCGGGCCCAGGAAGGTCGGATAACCCCCGTGGGCAAACTTTTACGCAAAATTTTAATTTGGGGGGTGCGTGTTGTGGAATAGTGCCGCAATAAGACTGCTGGTTAGCGCTTGTAAAAACTTCGTTTATCTATGAAGAGTGTGATAGGAGAGCTGACAATGATCCAATCTCTTACGTCACGCCTTGCATCGTTAGTTTCGTCCTGTGATTAACAAAGTATTAATTTCGATGCAAATTACAAGCTTGAGACAGCTTGCGACCCTTTCTTCTGCCTAAAGCTGTCGGGAAGGGTTGTTACCGCCTTTTTGCACAAAATGTGTGTATTATTGCGCTATATTAATACCGACGTGCTAGCGATTTTTTTCTGACAAATTCACAAAAAAGAAATTGTAGTTGGTTATGCGGAAAGCTCTGTTCAAATTTCTCAAAAACATCTGTCGGTGTTTTCATACACGGTATCTCACCTGCTCTTTTGTATTTGGTCATCTTATTAACTTCACATAAACGATTTAGCACAACCGCCAAGAGAAAAGGGGCGTTCCCAGAAATTCTTCATTTTAGATTTGCACCTCTTTTTAACTTCAAAATGACATTTTAACAAAATGGAAAGATTTTTGAAGGTTATAATATTGCTCGGAAAATTTTTTACGGCAATTATATTTTGTGTGTTCTAAGCTGTTTCTGTCAGGCTTTCTCACGTACTGGCTGGTATTACTAAAGGAGTTAATGTAGGGAACTTCGCATAAGGTATCATATCAAATTAGTCTGCAACTTAGCAGTTCCATATTATTTTGATGTTCATATTACCTCAAAGCTATCCAGAAGGCCGCAAAAACTGTGATCTGCAGAGTGGTTGCTCTTGTGTTGAGGAGATTTTTGCAGCTGTTCCACCGTACATTAGAATCAACAAGACAACGACAATAGTGCATCCTTAATAATGAAGTTCACAAATATTCCAACGCACCATTTCAGTTTTCCTCAGACTATGACAGTTCAAGGGTATTTGAGAATCTGAGCTTCAGACGAGGCAACATGAATATATCATAAGGCTAAAATTCATAAGATAAATGTGATAATGTGACTGGAAAAATCTAACGCAAAAAAGGAAACTGCAGAGGAAAACAGCTCCTCTAGTTCATTTCACGTCTTTCTTTTCGCTGGTGCAGGAATCACCTTCTTTGAAGTTTTTTTTAAGGCTGGAACATTCATAGATTTGAACCAAGATTGCAAGATAAACGACGTTTTGTGCCATAAAGAAACACTGAACGATCAATGACCTGTACTAATGGAATTGTTTGTACTATGACCGAGATCTACCCACTTGTCCTACACGACATCTTGGATATTCCGCACGGAGTGAGACTAGATTAAGTGCTGATGAAGGGCATCCCATCAAAAATTTCATAGATGAATAATGTCAAGAAAAAAACCGGCACTAATTACGAAATTACAAAAATAGAGGCCAAGATTGTTTTTCGAACTGCCCCGCATTTCGATTACTTTTCCTCGTCGAATATATTTCTGAGAAACAGAAGCTTCACTTAGAGGCAGCACTCACTGAAAAAAATTGATTTTGAGATTTCTGCATTCTTTGCACCCTAGCCGCACGGTTTGTCTAAAGCCAACGTTGGAAAGCAAAAAAGTTAAAATTCATCTAGAAAATGCCGATAATGTGTTTGTCGCGCTTATCCAAGTTATGAGGGTGAGCGGACGAGTTTTCGACAGACAATGCATTGGTACGGTAGGACGACATAACTCGGCCACTCATCCTCGTAAGTAACTTGAGCAACCATGACAAGCGCGTTTTCGGCATTTTCTGCTTGAGTTTTAACTTTTGCGTTTCCCGGTTTTAGCTTTGGACAGTGGCTAGGTTACAAAAAATCAAAAATCTCAAAATCGATTTTTTTCCTCTGGGTGCTTAGTTTAAGACCATTTCAGAAAGATACTTTCATCTAGCGCGTATAACAAATTATCGACAGGATCAAGCGTAGTTGTAACAGTCGCGCTGCGGGATCGACTACGAGGATCAGTCGAAGGGTGCGGGTCGCCATGGAGTCGCCTGATGTGGAATAGAATATGATAGTGGGGCAATGTGGGGGAAAAGCCACGTAAACGTGGCTGTAAATTCCATGTAAATTTTACTCTACAGTCTTTCTGTCTTTACCTGTAGAATCCCTTCTCATCGGGGATCCCCAAGCCGAAACCCTCAAGACAACGGTTATCAAGGCCATGAACTACAACACTGCTCACAATATTGCAAAAATAACGCATTTAGATGGATAAGGCCATCGAAAAGCGTCGCACCTGCGCAACTTCGTCAGAAAAGGCGGTTTTAGAAAGCAGATTGGAATAGAAGGCGTCGAGATGAATTGAAAGCTTACCATATTGTCAAACTTGGATGACATATTGAAACCTAATATGGGTCGTGTGGAAGGATATGCCAATGATATCAACGTGTAATTTCCTGCCGAAGCCGGCCTGAACGGGTGCTGAGCAAAATTATGAATTTAAACTTTGCTATGTAACTTCTAACGTACGACGCAAATATAGTGGGCAATATCATTTGAATAATTACATTCGATTTTATAAGTATATGTTTAAATATTACAAAAGGATAATCTTCGAAAGAGTTATAGGCATGCGACGGTTTAACGTTTTCTTTCGCACAAATGCGTTATTTTTGCAATAATTGTGAGCAATATGGTACATTAGTGTCACAAAGCGATAATCCTCCAAACCATATTGAGGCTTCGCGATACGATCGTGAAAAAAATTTTGGTTGAGTTTGTTGATTGCCCTTGCAGCGCACAAAATTTTGAAAAACAGAAAAACTAAGGTTCACAAAATCAAACATGGCTCGCAGGGTCAGGCGTAGCTTCGCCAGTCGCAACGAGGGATCAACTTAGAGGATCGGTTGAGAGGAGAGGGTCGCCCTGGGAGTTGATAGAGAATAAGGTGAGGCAGTGGCACCAACTTGGGAAAAGAACTCTGTGCAAACTCTTAGATTACAGCTTTCTAGTTCTTACGACTGGAACCTCCCCCTCTTCCAGAATCTTCATATCGAAACCCTCAGGATGACGGTCACCCCAACGATGCACTGCATTAGTGTCACAAAGTGGAAGCTAGCTTTAAACCTCATGCATAAAAAAGAGAAATGCATAGCTCCTCAAAACTGGAAAGAAATTTTATTTCTTCATATAAAAAATGTATATCCGTGAAGAAGAAGATGATTGCTACCATTTGCATGGAAAACTTGTACAGAAACGGCGATACTAAAGAATCGTACAGTGGCAAATTTAACATTTTCCGGTTTGTGCTTGTGCACCCTACTTCTCCTGTTTGTTAAGGGAACCGCGCCGCGCACGCGTGCGCGGCGGGGTGTCTTCTATCTCTGTTTCAGTGGTTTATTAGCTTCACAGTAGGAGGCAGAAAATCCCCGCTGAAAAAGGGGAAGAAGTCAGGTCGGTCGCCTTGAAAAGAGGTGAGTCGCACCGTTACGCTTGACCATGTTAACTCCTCAAAGCAGGAACAGAAGAAAATCAGTTTCGTCATTTGGTGTGAGGAACTTGCATAAATATTCCAGCTCGAAAGTATTGTACACTGGCAAACACTGACGTTTTTCGATTTTCATAAAAGTATGGTCGAAAAAAACCGCGGTTATATAGCCGATTCACTTGACAAGTGCGCGTCTGCGAGCGCCGTAAGAGACCCTGATGGACCGTGACCATGATCGATACAGCCGAACTGTGTGCCATGCGCGTGCTGCCGTGATATGTCAAAACTCATGTACACACGCACTTATCAGGTAAATGCCCTATATGTTTCCTGCGAGGTTTTACGTACATGTAAGGAAACTAGAAGGTTTTCTCTACACCTTAAAACATATTGAGCAATTCTACCTTTCAGTGGAAACTATTTATGCGATCCTGAACTTTGCCCAAAATCCGCACCAAAATAACCCTGAGTCGCGTCATTTTAATTTGTAAAGAGCGATGTCAGATTGCTATGACACTCTGTGCATTTCTAGAAAAATCTTCCAGTTTACTTTTATTTCTGAAGTTTTCTGAACACCTCGGTTTGGAAGTTTACTCTTGGTTATCTTCCCTACTTTTTCTTGAAATCTAAAAATACCCATTTTAAAGCGTGTGTTATTTGCGCTACCGAGCATTTTGTAGAACGTTTCTTATTTGAGATAAAGCGATCTCCATTCATCTGATATAGGTCGGTTCCAGTGGCGGTCGCAGAAAAATTTTCGGGGGGGAGGGGGCGCCCCCCCTAAGACCAAAAGTGGGCGTGGCTGGGGGCGGGGCCAAGGAAAAA
>KN549231.1:127915-142542 GCA_000797555.1 Oesophagostomum dentatum | reverse complement strand
ACCGGTGAGAGGCGATCAAATCTCAGGTTGAACAGGACGTCACCGGATTCGGATCAAAACTACACGTCCACGACTCGCCATGAAGACTGTTTCTTAATCTGCACCTACAACGCTAGAACGGTCGCCAGCAGCGCCATATCGGCAACCGTGAATGCGAAGCGCGCTCTGTTTTTCGGGAAATAGAACAGTATGGATTTGAAAAATGGCCTTTTTGAGTAGGACTGCCTCCGGACCTTCGACTTTTTCTTCAGCCTTCTTCGCCTGTACTTTTGAAATTGCATCACAGTTCTCACAGGGAAGCGGGTGCTTTTTGAGTAACTCTGTCGAGTAATCTGAAAAATGTGGCTTTCTGTCATGCTCGAGAGAGGTGAGAGAGAAGGTGTACTGCATGAATATGCATATTTGATAGCGAACACAGATGGTTTGGTAAGTAACAAGGCGGTCTTTCCTTGTAAAGAAGAGCCGTCATTCTGAACTCATGCATGTAAATTTCATAGCTTATTGCTTAGCAGATGCTCAGAAAAGTTCGTTACCGGCATCCTAACTGACTACTATTATTGATTTCTATTTTTTGCATTTTGTAGCTTTTTTCTTTACCAGTTCTTTACTGGATTTTCACGGGTGCTGAGCCATAGCAGCTGCAGAGACCCGTACTTTCCGTCCCATAACTAGATTCGATGCTCCAAATATTGCAGTTTACCGCACAATTTAGCTTGGCTCAGTTTTATTTCATCCTGGCCAGTGTTATTTAAAATAACTTCAGGATCCACTCCAAACTAACCCAGAGCCCGTTTTAAAACGCATAGATTACCGAAAGGTATTTTTTAATACGAAGGTTTAATGAAATTGCAGTGAAAGAAGGTTTTATGATCAAACGCTGCTGAACATGATTGGATGAACAGTCTTTCGTTCATATAGCTACGCTTAAATATTTCAGCAAATCAGGGCTTATGCAGCCACGGAGCAGTTCTTCCACGGCAACCTTCTGTCTGCCTATTACCATGTTGAAAAGCACTACGACAAAACCCTTCCGGCCTACTACAACGAGACGAACCAACAAGCGCAAGGGACTGCTTGGACACAGGAACAGATTAACGAAATCTATTTCAAGGTGCGACACTAGTGACTAAGTACCTAGTTATCTAGCGATAAGTTGTTGTTTGAACTATTTGAATCGCTTAATTAAACTTTATGGAGAGAACCAAAAAAACCCTTGCAAATATGAACGAGCCAGTTCAGAATCTGCCTACAGTAAAACACTTTTCAAGAGGAATTCTTCTACACTAAAACGCTGCTCTACTGCAGTACTACTTCTGTCGAGAATTAGCACAAGTTCGACTTGTGTCTGAGGACAGAACATCAAAGACGTTATTTTTTTCAGATTTACTTTTAAATCTGCGACTGGATTCCTGCAATATTTTTACTTTTTTTGAATTGCTTAAAAATACCTCTTACGCTTTGAACACAGCTGTGCACTGTGCTGAGCCTCCTGATACTTACTGGTAACTGTTCAAAATCCATGTAGATTGGCCTACCTTTTCCTCCGAGATAAGGGCAGCGAAAGATCTTTTTTGGAAGCCGGTCACTTCATTCTCAACGAGCTAATAAAATACTGCCAAGAAAAGCAGAAAAGCAATGGATCAGAAGACTAAAACTGGTGGCTCTTGCCTAGTGTCCATAAGTTAAACCAGGCAGGCATGCTTAACAGTCTGATGGTGCAGATTGTTACGCTATTAATTTTGTAATCAAAGTGCAGTTTCACCGCAAGGTTGGCAATGAACTAGTGTGCTTGCAGCGTCCAGCATAACTTGCATATCTTCAGGAGATGAAAAATTTGCTGTTCACGGGCAGGAACTATCGCTCAACTTTGATTGCTCAAGACGGTCAGACGAAGACGAGGGTGTGGGCTACCGATAAGAAATATACCGGTTACACTAAAGCACCTAACAGTTTCGTTCCATACGAGGATATGCTCGGGAATCCTCCCCTTTATTACCCTCGAGAAACGGTTGCTTCCCACTTCCAGAAGTAGGGCTCCACTCGGGAATACTCTCCTTTTCGCGGACTAAGATCGGCAAGATTGTCGAGGTCAGGCATCCGACGAAGCGCCGCATACGTCTACATACCCCGAAAATGAACGAAAGGTTTCACTTGCAAAAGAATTCGTCAACATTGAGCTATTTTCCGCTGTTTGATCAGCTAGGACATGTGCAGAAGTTCCATGGACGCATGGCACCGTCCACCTTACAGGTCTTAGTCCGCGAAAAGGAGTATATGTATGTGGTTCGATTATTTCCTCGTGTACTATGTGCCCTCCTAGCCGGTTTACTCTTTGGCCTTATTCTTGCATGCTCATCAGGAACACTACACTATATAAAACTTTGTAATCTTTTCCCCTCCGTTAACCTCGTTTATTACTGGTGTATTCGCTGCTCTGATTCGTTCAGTAAAATTTGGACCTATGACAGCTTCAGATTCCATCACAGTCACTGTCTATCATATCTTTTTGTTTCGCGGAATATGCAAACCGCTTTTTATGCTCATGTTCGTCGTTTCACAGGCTTCTCCAGTGACACAGCTTCTGACGACACACACTCGTCGGCTGAATCATCAGAAAGGGATAGTTCCTCATTTTGTCAGATCTTTACTTCCAGAATTTGAAAAGTAACCAGGAGCAACTATCACAATCAGGTATATCTTTTCAGATTTGATAGATTTTCTGTATAATAAATCTGCCAAGTGAGAAAGTAGAAACATGAAATTCTTGAAATCCCCCAAATCCCCCCTCCCCTCACCTCCCATCAGGTTACCACGGCTTCCAGTGATCTGGAAGTCGGCTAATGCCGCCTAGAATACATGTGAGGCAGTGGCAAGCATGGAATTTTTAATGCAAAACTAAAAAAATATTTTCAGAAGTCAAAATCAATATCACACTAAGAATAACTGATAGAATAAGTGAACTAAATAGACACTTTTTCAAGCTTTCTATTTCCTACTTTCAAATATGTATTTCCGGACTTGTTCTAGGTGATGACAGTCTCGAACCGCTGTCGCAAGTTTTAAAGGTTGCTTCTTCCTACCCTCTTCAGAAAGATCGCCTTGTCCAAAGCCGTTAATACACTGCTTCGACTTACGTTTAAAAGCTTTCCTGCAGTTTTTAATTCCCTCCCATCTTCGCCTGTTCCACTCGTTCAACATTCATTTCGGCAATCGGTTACTTTTTTGTAGAAGCTGACGCAATGGGAGGAACAAATTCTACTGCAGCTGAAGAGGAACCGTTGAGTTGCGTTGCAGGTAAGAGTTTTCGTTGAAATGGCGTGAAGTGGAGTCGTAACGCAGCTTTCCTTATTCTTTCTAGATCAGAAATTGCTCACGATGGACGAGTACCGGCTGATGATCGTTCACTGTATTTCGGAGGGTTGCTCCTACGAAGACACTATGGGGAGGCTGTTCCATGATAAACCTATGCGGCATCCGGTTCGTGATATGCCACCGTGAGAATAGTTCCTGTGCTGGAGTGGAAGCATCGGTTTGAAGTTACTCAACGGATCCTCGTCTTTCAGATAGTGCAGAAAGCCGTGCGTGATTTCTATGTGGAAACGTTGTCGGAAAAGGTGTCATTTGCTGTTACGGAGAACATCACAAAACTGTGTTGCAGCAGAAACAAAGTCTTCCTCTCCCGAGTTAAGAAATACGAAGACGCAGCTCTCGATTCATATCGCTGGATAGAACTTTCGGAACTTGCTAATGGCAGTGGAAAACGGTTGGTTTCTTATGGAAGGTTCTCATAACTCCCTGTACGAATTCTGCTAAAAGTTCGATATGTAGCTTTCTAGCTTTCTCCTCAATTTGCAGTAGGCCCTACAGAAATCTTATGCACACTTTCAACAAAACGCAACCTCATGATTACTTCAAAATTTCTTTTATTTTTTAATAATTCACTTCGATGTATTTTTTCTTTCAGTTTTCGCTGATTCCCCACCCCTGTAAATACGTATACTTTAAGAGCTGAGCCCAACATTTTTAAGACCATTTTTGGGAATTTTCAAGGTGATGGAAAAGAAGCTCTGATGGAAGAGAAAAAACTGGTTCTCTTAAATACTTATAACTATTTTCCTTATTTGCTTAACGCTCCATAACTTTCTGCGCTGTTTCATGGATAAAAAGAATTTCTTGAAAAAAAGTCTCAGTATATACTTGGTTAAGAACGAGTAGATGATCCGAGGAAGGACAGACCAGTCATCAAAATCATTCTTGGGATGCCTCTGTGCAAGGATTTACATTTTAATGTGAAAGAAATACTTCGGACAATTCTAGAAGTAATTTTTGGAAGGCCTAAATGAATATGAGAAGAATATGATTGACTGATCCTAGTTACGTCAAGGTTAAGGTTTTCTTTCGTTTTTTTTGTAGACTATACAATGTGCTAGTACACAGGAAAGTTCCTATGTTTGTCTGCGAAAATGGGAGGCATGCTTGGGATAACAACTGAATTAGTTACAAGTCAACGATCCTAACCCCCTCAAAAAGCGACGCTTTTCCGTCCTGCCGAAGAAAACCGCGATTTCACATGCAATTTCGTTTCCTTGATTCACCTCGCTTCACTCATTCATGCTATTCATTTAAGGAAGCGGAACTATAGCTCTGTTTAAACGTACGTCGATGGAGTAGTGCTAATTTGATCATAGTGCCCTTCAGAGCTACCGTATCAGACCTTGTCTTTGCCAGAAGTGTAGGAGGTGGACTTTTCTCCAGATTTTCCAACAGTGCAGCATTCTGTATCTTTTCTCTAAAAGAGAATGCCACTACTTTACAGCCGTGACTTGCAGATGTCACTTTTTCGCGTACGCTTTGACTACAGCTGTCTTCAGAGGCGGTTTTTGCACACCATCATAAATGGGGCGCTATTGTGCGCAACGAGTGTGCAGTATATGTTGCTCATTTCAGAACCGATCAGGAAACTACGAATTTGATAAACTTGGTGAAGATGATCGCGGATGATCAGAAGAAGCAGAGACAGATGCTGACGAAGTTTCACAACCTCATGAGCGAGCTCGTGCCCCATTTCTCCACTGAGAAAGCGGAGAAGGAGCTGCTCCGCATCATAGTCAGTTGGTTCAAGTCCGGAGAGATGAGCAAGTCTCAGTACCTCGTATGGTATCATTCGTTTGCGAAAGCGCCAACTGTACATCTAAACGATCTGAAGGCAGCGAAGTGGCCGCAGACGAGCGAGAACGATTCATACTTCAGCCGCTTCAAGATCGCTCTCGAAGAAATACCGACAGAGGATTTATCAGCTGAAAATCTAAACCAGCTAAGGCGCTTTCTGGGGGGACTAGTGAACACCTCCAAAGTCCTTACCGAGAACAACAGGAAACGATTGAGGTACCTCTCCAAAGTGCTTTACCTAAGCAGCATCACGGATTACCTCGAACACCAGCTTAAAGGGGACACAGCCTTAGCTGAAATCAACCTCTACGCGGAGTACGCAATAATAGTGGACTGCAGCTTGGCAAGGGAACGATGGCACGGTATCAATTTGTCTCTTGTGGCCGAAAAGATCATCGTGGAGAAGGACTGCGAGATTAACTTATCCGGTGGGTTAACCTTTTCATGAAGGCTTTGGAGCACAAGAAACGGGGGATTTTTCAGGATTGAGCCGCGATCGAAAAGTGAAAGGAAAGGCAACAAGTGGTAAGAAAACTGGCGAGAAAGGAGAACGCGGTGACGATGGAGAAGCTGGCGAGTCAAGCGGCAATATACTGATTTGTGGAAACGTCGTCAAAAATCCAGAAAGGCTTACGGTGATTCTTAACGGAGGTGACGGAGAGGGTGGCGAGGACGGAGGTGACGGAGTGGATGGAATCCATGGCAGGAAAAACACCAAAGATGATCTGTATTCGCTTTTGCCGAAGTACGAGTCACTATACTTGTGCGACTGGAGTGTATTCGCCGATTACGACCCAGGAAGATCGTGGACCAAAACGTTTGGAGAGCGCGAGTACAAAGGCTTTGAGGAGTGGATAGAACGGAAATATGAGTGCGACGACGGTCGCGAGATGGATTTTGCCATTGCAGGTACCCGCAAGATGCTGTGTACTGTCTACGACTTCCGATTTGTTCTCAGAGGAGGGAGGGGAACCATGGGAACCGAAGGAGGAAGTAACGGTTTAGGAGGGGAAGGAGGAAACCGCGGAGAATTTACGGGCATCAAATTATCCAATGGAGCTCGATTAGGTGGGATTAATGTGGAAACGCGAAAGGGTGGCGATGGTATGGATGGGAAATGTGGAAGGACCGGTAATCCTGGCAGCCATGGAAATGATGTGGCTCTTATTGACCAGTCTGGTGGTGTGAACCCTTGGCAGAAGCGAATAGACCGCTGGACTTACGGCCTCGAAAAGCAGCAAAGCCTCAGCTACACCTACCACTACGACTCAAGCACCTACACCCGGCTCAGTGGATATAGAATGTACAGACAGGGCAAGAAGGACTGCTACGTTGGCATCAGTTCCAGCGACGTCGACAAGATGCAGTGCGCAAAAAGTGCGCAGCGAAGGAGCGCCAGTGACCGACAGAGGCGCTCTCAGGCAGTCAGCAAGCAGAACATCTCGGCTAGCATGATCCTCGAAGAGTACAAGAACGAATGCCTAGGGGAGGAGATCGACGTGCAGTACAATGAAAACGCTGATTTCCACGCCCACATCACTGAAGAAACGGAAGAGGAGCAGAGGTCGAAAGAGCAGATAACGGTGGTCAGGGAGTATGCGGCCGAGGAGAATCTTCGCATCGCCAAGAAAGTGGAGAAGGTCATTCATGCAGAAGACGTCATCCAGAGAATGCGGGTAGCTGCCGCTGGAGATTCATCGGTAGAGGACCTTGTTTCCTTATGGAATGACGTTTTCGCCGTACCTCTACATATTGACGAAACTGTGGAAGCCCTCCTGGATGAGTTAGTTGCACAACTGGAGAACAGCACCTTACTGGACGCCAGCTTCAAGAACAGGTCTCGTCTGTCCAACGGCATGACCTTGGTTGATGTGTGGAGTTTTTCGAAAGACGTCAAACTTAAGCTAGAGGAGAAAAAGTTCTTCTCTCATATTTCACCACAACCGAATGCGGAGGAGCCCTCAGTGGATCTGAGCGTAGAAGAAGAAGGGGTTGAGTTGGTAGATGTGTCTCCGGTCGCTTTAGACGACTTCTGGCGAAATGCCAACGAGATTTCTGGTGGAGTTCGAAGGGACGCACTGGATCATTTTTTCATTCAACTAGAACACAAATCTGCTTCAACAGTCCTGCTCATCGCGCTGCATGATGTCTATGTATATCTCTCTAAACACGACAAACTATTTGAGAAATACATCCTACCGGAGGTGAACTGGTGCAACAGAGACGAAGCAAAACAATACCTGATGACATTCTTGAGCAGTGAGGAAAAGCAGAAGCTCTTAGATTCTGACAAGGAAGAAGACATGAGTGTTGGAATGCCACTCGCAGAAGAGTCTGCGCAGCAACAGAAGAAGCAGAAAGAGTCTAGATGGAGCAACTTTACTGACTCTGTTTCTAACTTTCTCAAATCTAACAAGAACGAGTCATTTGGCGACGTGGCCGTGCTCCTAAAGAAGCATGTGAATGAGACAACAGCTGCCTTCAATGCCCTCACACAACTGTTGAAGCACGATATGCAGCTGTGTAGCCGATTCTCAATCGAGAAGACCGTACTGAGACAGCCTCAGCTCCCTGGAACGAGTCCCATGAGCCTGGTGCACATGTACTTCCTCTCGCAACAAATACTCGAATTTAACCTCAAGCTGTTTCGGTATCACGATGCCTACGAAAGGAACATTCTCATGCCATACGAATGGTATGACGGCGACGACGTTATACTGGGAAACGAAGACTTCATTCTACGTGTCAAATCAGGAGGGATGCCGGAGAACCACAGTGACCTAAGAAAATTCATGCTTCGGAATGGAATCAAATGTGCTGCCTATCGACTATTTGTGGCAGATTACCTAAACGTCAATGTTAAGGTATACTGTGATAGCGGGTACTCGAAAATGCGGCTAGTGGAGAACAATAATCCGTTTGCGGATGAGATTCAGCGTCTGCACATAAGCAAAAAGGGAGACGTCTCTAGCATAGGCCCAGATCTGGCTATTCGTAAGCTACGGCGGAGCATAACAGCTATGCAAGTTGACGTAGCAACTCTTCCATCATTGGAAGGTAAGCTCGACCTGACTCCGTATTTCTGTGAGAAGGATATCGTAAAGGAATGGTGCAGTGCTGTCAATGTAACGGCTGGATCGAATTTTCCGAAGTTTCTTCAGAAACTCTATTCCCTGAGGGGGTGCGCCATTTCCATACAGGAGTTCCAGTTTATGTTGAATACTTTCTTAGACGTTATTTGCAACTACAGCTTGCCGTCTGAGAATCTCATTTCTGTCGTCCTTTCCAGGGACGGGGTGATAAAGGACGTGTGGTTAGCGATGCGCCTCATGACTGCGATGAAGCAAAATGCGCCAAAATTCAAAGAATTGGTCGACCAGCTCGATGTCATACAGGAGCCCATGCTTAGAGCGTTGTTCGGCTCGAAGCTACACGAGACCGATGTGGACCAACCGACACTGAGCAGTCTTACGAATATGCTAGCGCATGCTGAGGATCGCGTTGGAGAACTAGAGAAACTATCCTTAGCTGAGTGGGTTGACATCGCAAAATGTCAGACGTGGGTGTCCTACGCTCCCCTGTTAAAGAAGTACGGGACGATCGGCTACTTCTTCGTGTTCCTGAATTCGCTGGGCAACTCCGAAGGCGAGAGTCTTCGTCGCGTAATTGATTCAGTGGCAGTAAATGGCGAATTTATGATTTTTGAGAAGCTGATTTCACGCATCACCTACATGATCGCTTATAAGGAACTTGACTTTAGCCAAGAAACAGCCAGAGACATTGCAGTCCTCCTGGAGTCAGCCAATGCAGTTGCAACTTCCGCAGTCGCGAAAGACAAGGTGAGCTTCCGCTCGCTTGTTGAATGTGGGCACGCACACAACTTCGGAAATATCTACCTTCTGGTCAGCGAAACAATGCAGATACTTTGGATGCATGCGCTGGCGAAGCTTCCACAGTGGAAGCGCATCTTTCCGCAAAATGACCGTACCCTCTCGGATGTGGTGCGGCTGACCCTCAATCCCCAGGACGAGGAACAACAGCGGACAGAGCGGAAAACTGCACTTGCGAACATAGAGTCTCTCCTCAAAAACTGGGATCTAAGTGACCCTCATGTTGCTGCCCTGAAAAGGGTAGATGACGTCATTTTCAGGAAACGTAAGATACACCTGCGTGACACACAAAAAGTCGCCGTCCTCAGTGCCTTGAAGAACAGGAAGAATCTCCTTTCCCAAGTGAACACGGGAGAAGGCAAGAGCTTCATCATTGTGGCTCTTGCCATAATTCGGATCAAGACAGGAGATGCCCAGGAGACCGTCGATGTCATTACGAGCTCCTCCGTTTTAGCGCAGAGGGATGCGGAACAGATGAGAGACATCTACGAAGAATTCGGGATCAGCGTCTCGCACAATTGTGATGAGGACGTGGAGAAGCGGAAAGACGCCTATAAGTGCAACGTGGTCTACGGAGATATAACCAGGTTCGAGCGTGACTACCTTCTGCATAACTTCTACAAAAGAAACATCCTCGGCTCGCGCCTTCGCCGTAGCGTCATCGTGGACGAAGTGGACAGCATGTTGCTCGACAACGGCAGCAACATGCTCTATCTTTCCCACAATATACCTGGGCTGGAGCTCCTGGAGTCCTTATTTGTGTTCATCTACAAGCAGATACTGATGCCATCCTCCGCCGTAGACGATGAGAAGCAATTCAACTCAAAAGAACTTCGAAGGAAGGTTCTGGCTGATATATGCGGGCTGATTACAAAGAGTGACGTGGTCGGCCTTTTGTACGATGAGAAGAAGACCACAGACATTGCAGTGATATGGCGACTGCTTCTGAAGCACGGTATCGTCAACGAGGATGGAATCCTACAATGCCCCGCGGTAGAGGACATCAGGAGCCTCGCTGCGGATCTCAAATGCGACTGTGGAGTCACTCTAGCGGGCCGGGTACTGGCGATGATAAACCTTGTTCAGAATCGCACTAGGGAGATAACTGTGCCTAAGTATCTTGAAAACTTCGCCCTCAACCATCTTGATGAATTCATCGACAGCGCCAAAAAGGCGCTATTTCTTCGACACAACGAAGAATATGTGGTGGATTTGGATCACACTGGAAGGAGCGGTGACCTGCAGCCGCTTGTTACAATCATAGACCGAGGCACTGGCACGGACTTAGCGTCTTCACAATGGTCCGAAGGACTGCATCAGTTCCTTCAGCTGAAGCACGGCTGCCGCCTTTCTCCCCTAAGCCTCAAAGCTGTTTTCGTCTCCAACGTCTCCTACCTCAAAGGCTATACAAGGCTCAATGGCTTTAGTGGTACTTTGGGATCAAGAGAAGAAAGCAACAGCCTCGTTGTGCTATACAACGCTGATCTTGTGAGAATTCCGACGTGGAAGGCGAAGACGTTCAACGAGAATGCTCCGGTGCTGGCAACAACGGCTGCGGAGTGGATCCAGGAGATCTACAACGAGACATGCGATCAAGTTATGGCACTCCGATCAGTCCTGATAATTTGTCGCTCAATCGCCGATGTGGAGAATGTGCACGAAGGACTACTGCGGCTCTACCAGAACGAGTCCAAATCAAATAAGGAACCGCTTCGAGAGTGTTTTGAGAATATCGTTACCTACAAACGAGAATTCGACGAATTCGACTTTTCTAGCACCGGAGGGCTTCTACGCTCCAGAGTAATCATATCCACAAATCTTGCTGGACGCGGAACTGACATAATACTCACAAAAGAGCTCGCGGCGGCTGGTGGTCTCCACGTCATAGTGTCTTTTCTGCCGGAAAACAGCAGGATCGAAGACCAGGCCTATGGAAGGTCTGCACGCTGTGGACAGCCGGGGTCTGGGCAGATCATAACTCTGGTGGAGGACGACAGTGCAACGAACATCTTCCAGCTGAAGCAGTTCCGTGACAATGCTGAAGTTCACCGCCTTCGGTCGCTGAAACAGTTCTACGACTACCACATTGAGGTCGAGGAAACTTGCCTCACCCTTTTCAAAGATCACTGCAGCAACGTCCTTTCTGGCGTTTACAGCCATTCTGATGATGTCTTGCCGACGCTGCTGCAAACCATATACTTCGCTCTGCTAGATGAGTGGGCCATGTGGCTGGATGGTAAGGCGGAAGCTATAAAGAAGTGCGAGCAGAACAAGAGCAGCCAGGAGAAGGAGCAGATCATTGCTTCAGTCAAGGAATTCCTCAAAAGCCATCCTCTACCAACTTTAGCGACAGGTCAAATGGATCGCGGCGTGCGTGACGCCTTCTCCTGGATCACCTGCCCTCAGCCTTTCATCACCTCTGCACTGATCGATATCTCAAATGGCGATTTGTTGTCTGCTTCCAGTACACTGGAGAAGGTCCAAAAAGAGTTCCCCGAGTTCGGCGCTGAGACCTTCTACTATAGCGGACTGATCAAGCAGATGCAGATTCGGAAAATCAAGAACAAGTATCTCGGAAAAGTCGTTGGAGTAGAAGACGCTCCAGAAAGTTTCATAGAGAACGATCAGGAGATGCTGGCTGGGGCAACTACGTGTCTACTAATCGCTCGAGGACTCTTCACAATGCGGGCACAACAGAAGAGCATGATGAGCAGCGTGGTCTCCAGACTACAACAGAACCCATCCACTGTGAAATCCCGTGGCTTTGCTTTGCAGCAAGAAGAGGCAGTATCTGTGCTCGAAACGCTTATTGGCAACATAGACGATATTCTGGGTCATACTGTCACACCCGATGATGTTCGTCTCTATGGCGAACCACCATCCATGCATGTGCGGCGCTTCAGAGAGTATGTGAGGGCTAACATCTTCTCGCCTACCACCTTATCCAGAAATTTCACGAGGACCCAACTCCACATGATTTCCTTTAACCACGGTGTCTCAATGCCAATGCTGACCATGGCGTTCAGCGCAATAAACGAAAGCAAAGAAGTCGATGAGCACGAAGGGCTGAAGGTGGTCACAGCCGACGTTCTCGCCGAGGCGTTTTCTCTACCCAGTGTTACAGGATTTTGGGATTCACTGCGTCGAGCTGGATGCTTCTTTCAGGAGCGAGTTTACATTGCGGTTAAGAAATCCGACTCAAAGCTGGTCCCTATTGTTAAGGAGCTTAACCAAACAACGCTCAAAAAGACTCCGTTCCAATTACAGCTCTCGGAGAATAATTTAGACGACTACGACCTCTATGACGTGGGTGGAGCAGCAGAAACATTCAAAGAAGACAACCAGAAGAACCATGAGCTCCAGGAGTGTCTGGAAGCTGGGACGGCTACGGTGGAGTTAATAGCGGAACTGAATCCACTCATGCTTTATGCGGTCGAGAACCTCGATCAGTTTGATTTCCTTACTAAGACGCTAGTAATGAGAGAACTTGCTGTATCCGCTGCAGAAGCCTCGTGGATGCTGGAAAAATTTGTTGAAAGCAATGTTTTAGAACGTAGAATCGCAGAAATCGACTGTGAAAAGAAACAGGAAGAGAACAATAACGAAATCTTTGTTGAAGGCGATGAGGAAGACGAAGAAGAGGTGAAGGAAGATGAAGTTGCTGCTGAGGGCTCGTCAGAGGATGAGATCGTCTATATACTAGTGGACAAGGTGAACTGCGAGATGTTCCCCGAGAATATCCGACCTACGCTCGAGAATATGCTCACCAAGTACTTTTGCTATGGGTATGCGTTGAGATCACTTCGAAGCAGCGTACATGAGGCGGTAACCGACAGCAGCACTGTGCACAGGATCATACTCCCGGTAAAACCTTACTCTGATCTTCAAGCCGATCTGCATTCATGCGGGTTGATAAATCAAGAAAGAGTAACACATGTGCTGAAAGGTGTCTACTCACCGGACACACATTATTTCTCCGAAGACGACTATATCATTCACAAAGAGATATACAAGCGGCTGGAACCAAAATCTCCTTGGATCCTAGTCAATAAATGCGAACTGGTTTCTACTCTAGCCTCCCTCAAGGAGAAGGGCATCCTTCCCGGACCAGAGCTACGAAAGGTCGTCACTGGAGGAATGCGACAGCTAGCCACCATCACTAAGCCCAATCCATGGATTTGGGCCTTGGGACTATTTCTGATTCTTGCACCTCTGGCTATTTTGCTTGGTGCAATTTTTCTTGGTCCCGTTGCTCTGGTTATAGGTCTCGTCGCTCTTGCAGCTGTTGGAACGACTCTCTTTGTGCTCGCGGCCATGAACACTAATCGGAAGGTGCGTTTTCTGGATTCGTCTTCTTTGTTTCGCTTTCAGAAGCCCTTCTTCCCTATTAGATTGTTCGCAGAGTGGAGGTTTTCTGACGTTCTTCTGCCTTCATTAAGCCAGTTATTTTGTGCTGAAGTAATAGCTAACTTTTCCCGGTTTACCAAGACGGAGGCTGAGCTAAATGTTTGTTGAATAGGCGCAACTCTTTTCGAAAGCCACCAGTGACGTTTACGGAAAGTTAATTAAGGCAGCTGCCCAGAATTTATCGCAGACTCAAGAGCTGTGTTCACAAAATAAGGAAAGCCTATTTTGCTACCCCAAAAAGCAGAAGATCCTATGTTCCAGACAGCTATACCGAGGCTACAAAATGTAGTTTGATGTCAGCAGTACATTTGGTGAAGTTTGTTCCTTTGTCCGCAAAACGAGCGCAGATCATATAGGCGATCGAGGTCCGCCATTTCTGCAGCTGCGTTGGCCTGGCCAAGTGTGTGACTAGCCAACCCGCGTCTTACTTCAACACGCATCTCTCGTCCTTTGCATTGCCCTGCAAGCTTCCAGCCAGGTCACGCTGCAGCGGAACGCCGAGTGTGTCTATCTTTGCCTAACTTGCGGCTGTCCTATCCACTTAGCGGACTTAGACACACAGGCTAGACTTCTACTTTCGAAAATACTTTTCGAATTTTCGAATATTCGACATTTTCGAGTTCTGGAATTTTTCGAATTTTGGAATAACCGACTATTTCGAATATTGGGATTTTTTGGATTTTCGAATATTTCGCACACTGACTTATATTCGAATAAAAATTCGGAAGTCGTTCTATTCTGTCGGAAGTCTGATGTCTCGTTGCCTCTGAGATGCTTTTCCAATTTAAACGAAAAGCACTTCTTACGACGTGGCCAAATCTCATAATAAGTTGAAGCAAAATAGTGCAGAGCTACTTTATTTGTCTCATCGTCAGATTTAACGACGTAAAGCGAAATAAGAACTTCTCTGCGGATGAACGTTTATTACAAGAAATCAGATGTGATTTGAAAATAGGCCACGGCCAAAACCTCGAAGAAGTCCACGCGGATTTATAGGACAAACAGTCGTTAAGTCACAGCCAGCTGCCACATACCTGGTGCTTCAACGGGAGCGAAACGCCATAAGTAGGAAATTTAACGGCAAGTCCTGCCGCAAAATGAGGGAAGAAATCTACTGCACCGCAAATAACACTAAAACTTTTAAAGGGCAGTTTAACAAAC
>KN549231.1:85505-97931 GCA_000797555.1 Oesophagostomum dentatum | reverse complement strand
GCCATAACCTGATTAATTTGAAATTTTCGAAGTTCACACCGTTCGATCAGCAATGATCTTAGTTACGTAAAAGGTCAAAAAATTTTTGAAAAAATCGGCACATCCAGCCTAAATCGCCAAAATTACCTGCGGGTATAACTAACGGAGACAGTCTTCGTGCAATTATCTCCCTAGATATGTAGCATTTCGGGAGCATGAAAAATCAAAATCATGCAGAGATACCCATATCTTTGCAAACAACGTCTTGCGCTGATCAGTTTCATACCCCCCATGCCAGTGTTCAGACTACAATCAAATTCTTCAAAATTTTACGAAGTTGTCAAGTTCAGGCCTCCTTGAGCCCTCATTAGAGTCGCTCCGTACAAATGTTCCCGAGAATTATTCACCGCACTTCTTGTTCTGTACCACCGCCAATTTTGAGGCTCTGCGGTTGTATAGCTTGGCAGTTAGTTGCTTACGAACTTCCTAGGAGACTGTGGAAAATAGTAAGGTCATCCCTCTTTGAAGAAGTTTTCACTGCGGACCATCGCAGTAGGAGCATTGTGCATCCTTGCATCTGATTATCCCCTTTCCTATCTTACTTTTCATATTTACGAAAGTCTTGATGAATTTCAAAGGCCTCAAAGTTAGCAGTTTTTAAGAATATCTTTTGAAAATGGCTTTTTCTGAATTTCGGGCTCGCCGATGGCGTAGGTTCATTGTTCCACAATATTTCAAAAATTCTATATCCATCGGTACTATTTTCTCTGGATTTCGTGTTACTCGAGTTTTCCGCGTAAACCCCGCCCACCTTCTGGCCGGCTGCTCGACTGGCCTGCCACGACACTCAGGGCGCCTCACACCTCACATGGGCGATGTCAGCGACATCATTGTGCTGTTCTATGATTCGAAAATGGATAGGATCACTACTTGTAATCCTACAAATAAATAAATAAATAAGGCATGGGGGAGGCCTCCCCCCGAATAGGTGGCTCACAGGCCAAGAAAAAATCGGAAAGAGGTTAATTTCCAAAAATAATTACTACTGTTTTCTCAGAATATCGATTTTGATCTTAAAGATTTTAAAAATATCCTTTTATAATCTTGTAACAATTTTTTTCGACCCCGCTCCCAATGCCGCTCGCTTTGGAGAAGATCCCCGAGAAAAGTTTCTACGATCGCCACTGTCATAAAGTTGTCATGGATTTCCTATACGAAAGATTCGCTGAAAAGTCCAGTGGATGTTACTGATTCGGATAACTTTCTAGTGGTGAGAAAGAACGCCTGCTGTATCGAGGAAGAAAGTGTAGACTCCTATATACGTACGAGACCTCGACAGACATGCAGGGAATTGCCAGCTATAGAAACAGTTCTAATTGCTCTCGTCATGTGTGTGATGCGCTGATCGATGTGCCTTTCCTATGTTTTAATTCCATAGGGGGTTCGTATCACTACACAATTGCTGTGGCCGGAGAAACAGTAGTTGTATTACAGGGCGAAGCACTAGCACTACGCGGTAGAAAGGTGTTTGCGGTGAAGCGCCGACGGTACAACACCTGCATGGCAGGCAAATCGTCCGATCGCATGTAGGTGGCTTGTTCACCATCTTCTTGTGAGAACTGCATATTTAACAGAACGGTTGACCACATTTTTCCAAGCTGAAGTTCTAGGACCGAAAATTCCCACTCGCTTTGTCTCTTACCCTATGCTTTTTGTTTAGCGAAGAGATGCACTCTTACAGCCGATCACGTGCTAAGTTGAAACTAACGGTGAAGAAGTGGAACAGCTGCTGCCCATAGGTGCCGCACGTCACCTCCGCTGTTCAGGTACTTCTTGTACTCTCTTCCTCGATTGCTAATCGCCAAGCAAGAAGAACCCCAGCGGGAGACATCTGCTAGCAGCTTTCCGCTAGGGAAATTTTGTCAGTATATGATGCCATCTAAAGGTGTTCCCCTCCCCATGCATTCCAGCTACTCAACAGTGCCAGGCAGCAAGGCTTCTCTTGCGCCCGTCTGTCGCCAACTGTCTCCGGCTCTTTGTTATTGTTTTTGCTCGGGCATGAATGGTGCAGGACGGATGGCGACCTCCGTTACGTCACCCACAAAGCGAGCCGCCCGTGCGGGAAGGTCGGCGAGTCGCGCACGAGGGTTTTATGCAGATTACTGCCTAATATTTTGATTGACCATTGGCAGACGTCAGTTGTTCCGGAGCAAAGCAAAGGGAAAATGCAGCTAGCCGCTTACAGATTTAGAAAGTGGTTAGGCCTCGCCCTTCTTAAATCTTACTGTTGTACCAGCAGTTAAACTCTTTTGCGGAAATACCTCCATGCAGTAGAACTGTCTCAGTCTTTCAAAGTGATGGATATGTCTGTCAGCTAAGACCAGGAAGCTGTAAGCTCCAGCAGCTAATTTAAAGCAGTTTCGCAGAACCAGTTGCATTTAAAATCATATGTTGCTCGACAACGTTACTTTAGCATTCGTGTTTTTTTCATTCATGGTTTCTAATGGTAAGGCTCATACGATTTTTTAATCATAAATCTGATTTCCTCGAAACTCTAGGTCCGCACCTCCTATTTCTCGTCTCTAGTCAACCGCAATCCAGTTATGCCATCCATCTGCTTGGTATAGCGCTCTTCTGGCCAATCAAACGCAAGACAATAGCGCAGATCATTGAGAAAGACAGTAATTAACAAGGAAATACTGGTGGTGCCGTCACACTCAAATCATGGCGATAGCATCTACCTAGATCCCAGACCGTTCTGAACTGTTCGGAATTTCCCATACTTTCATGTCGATTTTCCCACTGAAGGGTACTTTCTGCATTCCTGCCAATTCCAGCGCACGCCTTTTGCAGTGGCACAGCTCTCGTTTCCTTATCCTCCGTTCGCAGATCGTCTGTTTGATCACGCAGCGGCCGGCTGCCCCTACTCGTTTGTGGTCTCATCGGTGAGGCTGGTCAAACGCACCGGTCACTCACCGCGATGGTGTAGCTACGTCAGTTGCATGTGCTCATGCTGAGCGCTAACCAGCTATGGTAGTTCTCACTGAACCCCAAACACTCGCAGCGGAGGTGTTCCTGCGCTTTTCGTCTAGCTTTTGCACTGGTGTGTTTTATTTCTCCATACACCAGCCATTTCTGCATCCGGCAAAGACTCAGCCCTTTTAACGAATGCCTTATACTCTATTTCAGCTTCGTACTACAGAAACTGCTAGGCTGACTGCTAGTGCTCTACTGCCAGAGCTGTTCCCAAATCTATATCTCTTATCTACAGTGAGGTCCAATAGAAATTCTATGAGGCTCTTGTTATTTTGTAAACGTAGGCGGCACCTTTGTAACGAGGAGATGTTCTCCCTAATCACTTGATTACTTTTAAAGCGCTAAATCGCAAGGTCTAACCACATAAGAGAATCAAAACCACGTCTTGAGTGCACTAAAAAACGTCGTCAAGTTCAAAAGCAGAGGCTGGAGCTCCCACTCCTCTGAGACTCCGAGGTCGGTCTTACTTAAAAGCAGTGTACCGCCAAAAATTTATTGGAGAGTTTCTTTAGTAGAATTATCAAGTAGGGCCTGCTATATAACCTTACCACCACAGTAGTAGCGTAAACAGCTTGCTAGTTTTGGAGAAGCGACAAGTCCCCCCCCCCCTAGTAGGCGTTACGATGCAATAGAGAACAAACGTTGAACCAAGATTCTAAATGAAAGTGAGTGGGCTGCAGCTTTACCCGTATCGTCTGTACATGCTCAAAGACATATTCCTGCAAGAGGAATAATCTAACGTTGATTTTTAGGCGGTTTTTTGGCTCATTACTTTGGGATGTCGCAGCTATTATTAGCAGGGATTCCATTTTTGACAGGGTTGTTTCTCCAAAACGAGTAGGTTTTCGAGGTTGCTAATGGTGCTACTATTGCAGGATCATAGAGCAGGATCATAGAGGCCCTTGCTGATAGTCCTACTAGGGAAGCTCACCAGCTAAAATTTGGTGACACACTGTATTTAAGTGAGAAGAACCGCACTTTCGCTGTATTACGTTTGATACACCTTATTCATGTCTTTATGTCCCTCTTGTATCCAGACTATTCGTGACTAAGACCTCATTTATGTCAGTTTCTTTTTGCACTTAGTACTATTTATTTTACAGTAAGTTAATGGAAAGGATATCAGCTAAAAACAGTGACGGTCATGAAAGTGTAGAACTAGGAAGTGAGAAATCTACTTGTAGTGGGGATTGACAGTCCATCTAGCTCCTTCCAGTCATTTTGGTACAACTGCTTTTTGCAGGAGCGCTATATTTGAACCGAGAACGATGGAAACGAACCCCACTATAATTATTACAGTGCAGCTGGCAGCTGGTATAAATGTCACGTAACTTTTCGCGTGTTTGATTTAATCGAGTTCCTCAGTTGCTTTTCCTCTTGAATCTGCGTATTTTGACGTCATAAAATTCTTTTTTGTTCTATGACATAACGTTGTTACACTTATATTTTCCTAGGAGCGATTAGAGCCCTGACTATGATCGGTTGGTAATAACTGCTATGGTACAGCCTTGAAATCTTTCATGATCATGTCACATAGAAGAATATTACCCGATCAAGATCAGGATTTACATACATAGCGTACCAGATCAAGGAAGTGCTACTTCTGTTTAGTAATTCGGCAGCTGGTGTTTGCCAACCATCCAGAAGTGATGTTTCGTTTGAAAAAAAAGATTTTATGCCTCAACGCTGAGCCAGCAACTCTTCCACCACAAAGACAATAGGATAGTCTTCAGCCTCCCGTCACTGTTGTTCTGCAATTAGCGGATTATCAGCATGTCGGGGCTGAACAGCACTTTGATTTCATCTCTCAATAAGGTGGTGATTAGGTGCTAAAGCTGGAACACGCGGGTTTTGTCAACAGATGCCGCTCTGTGTTGCAGTGTGTTAACTGTAATTATGGGCTTCCGGTAAAGTAACGGATTAACATCGGAAAGGTAAAAGCTGCTGTAATTCGGCTATGACATCCTATTCGGTTCTACCGGATAGGGCGTAGCGAGAAGCCTAAGAATTCTCTCCTGTGGTAACGAAGAGGTGAATAGTTAATTCTATGACGTACAATTTTATTATGGCATTTCTTTGACATTTCACTACCCATATTCGAGAGACAGGACTCCATAATACCTGTCCAGTATGTGACTCTTTGGAAAAAAATTTCCTCGAAAGTCTTCCCCAGAACCTACAGGAAATCTTCAGAACTATTCAACAGTTCAACATGTTTTGTCCACTATGTGGGTGCTCAAGAAAAGGCGTGTGGAGAAATGGAGCCTTTCCTAGCCTTCCCACTCTCCTCCTCTTCTTTCTTCTGGCACTTCGCAGGTTTCTTCCTGCAATGCGCTTTCGGGTCGCATTCTCGCTTCTCTCAGCGTTTACATTCGCATCTGTAATGGTGCACCATGTTGTGGTCACTTTGTTGACTGTTTACGTTTGTGTGGAAGCGGCCGGTCGCTTCGTATACGCGACTTCGTTCGTTGTGTCAGCTGGATGCAGCCGTCGAAACTGCAGCATACCACCGACCGAAAGTCGTCCTCCGCTCCCTTTCAGCTAGAATCTAGCAGTTGTCCCGATTTACAACCTCTGACTCATAAGAAATGATTCACCTTTTGTTTTTCATCTCTGTAACAGTTTGTTCCATTTCACGAAGTATAATTCCACTGTACTGTATCCGTCATCTGCTTTCTGACCAGTGACCTTATACAGTGATCAGTTTACGGTAATAATGGGTTCGGCTAGTTATGTGTGTGATATGCGCGATTGATGGCGGCGTGAGATGATCCAAAGGAGTGCTCCGCCAGAGGACCGTCACACCTTCACCTCACGATCTTATCCCAGCTCAATTCATCACCTCCCGGTACTGGTCGAGAACATCTGCTGCGCTTGTCGCGACTTCACAGAAGTTCGCCGGGCAGTGGATTCCCTTCACAGATAGACACCTTTTCTAGCTCGCGAAAGCTCTAGGCTCGTCAAATTTTTACAAGATTTCTTTCTCCTGCAAAATTTCTAACCTCTCTCATTTCAGGTGAACCAGCGTTTTCTCACGCATTCAGCAGGATCTCCTGCGTTGAATGGAAACGGCGTAGGCTTACTTTTTTCTAGTTCTTCAGTATCATTTCACTTCATTTTTTGAATTTTGTTTTGTACTCATGTGCACACCGTCTGTGCCCCTGGATTCTAGAATTTCGGCTTATTTGTGACCATCTTAAGAAATATAGCAGCGAATTAGGATTTGCATAGCTGAAGGCCTCAGACTGCGCTGCAATTCTAAATTGTCAAACGCCTTGCCAAAGTTCGAGAAGCTACTTTACGTCAAAGAATAAAGCTCTTCGGCTCTATTAAGGGAAACTCCCCGAAATTTTTGTCTTTTTTCGAGACATTTGTGAAGAAAATCGAGAGCTTTGCTGGAGCCCTGTCTGCTTTCTTGACGATTTTAATGCTTGGTCATGTTTATCCAACCGACTGCTATTAAAACAAACAGCAAGCGCGTTTCTGTCTACCCACTTCTAAAAACACCTTGTTAACAGTCAGGGAAATGAGGAGAGGGAGGGAATAGGGGGGAGGGAGGGGGCTGCCGGAATCTCCTAACATCAAGAAGGCTCTTCTGCAACAACAAGTTTTCGGAACGGCTCCTTTTGCAGTTGTAGGGAACTCGTAGGAATATTCCAAATAAACAAAAACTAGAAAAACTTGGGGTGGTACGAAATTAAGGAAGTAGAACCAAGAATGTCACACGCTGCTTTTGAGCTAAACGCTCCAGGTGTTCGCAGCTCGGGGAAAACAACTACCTAAATATCTGATATAGCGCCTTACGGAAAGCGTCGCTTTACCGCAATATTCACTTTTCTCGTTCTAGCTACGGTTTATACGTTCTAGCTAGCCGCTTCGCAGGAAGAACCCGTATTTAATATTTACTGCATGCGCTCGAACGCGGAGAAAAGCATAGAACTCTGATAAAGAGTAGCGGCAAATAACTCCAACACAATCCAGAAAAAAACAGAAATCTAAAACGCAACGGCAGCTAATTAGTGATTAAGTAAAAGAGTATCAAAGCAAGAAAAATGATGCGTATTGATACTTGGTTAGTCAACGTATTACGTTTCCTAAAATGAAATTCATCACGTTTTTTTCTAACATTCACGTCTTTGAAAGAGCTCTTTATGTGAAGAAATTTCTGTTGTATGAATTTTTTGGCACCTTAGAAGAGCATGATTCTCAGCAAATGAAGAGGATTGTTTCCGGATTTTGAGCACGTGTTAATTGTTCTTAATTTGACAACTGCACACTTCCTATGGTTGGTTTTCCGTCATTTCTTTGAGAAAATTGGAGTCATTCTTTACTCGGATTAATATGACATCAATGCTCGCCAAATCAGCACTTTCTCCATAGCTTTGTCCTCTTCTTATACTGAAATTTGCTGCTAGTGAGGCACAAACAAATTATTGTACAAATTAGTTAGTCTGTCACAAATTCGCCCATTTCTTTTTCGCTCATCCGATTCTCTTTCTTTATTAATGTCAAATAAAGATAGCTAAGGCAATGACTCGTCAAAAGCTTGGAACTATGGCAAGAGAAGCTCTGAGAATTACTACTGAATTTTAAAGAAGAACAATAATAAATCACTATTATTGCAATTTACATGACGCTGCAGTAGTGCTCTAGGAACTTTTGTCTCAAAAATCTAAGTAGAGTTTTCTCATCTTACAGCGGTTAGCTGATCGGGCACAGCTCCGCTGTTCACCGAGGACAATGCGGAAGATCCTCTAAGGTTTCTGTTTCTATTAACCATTACTAATTAGTAGTACGTCTGACCTCGATTTTTTGTGGGTAGTCTTTTCCCTCCATGCTTTACTGGACCATCTGCTGTTTTTCTGTTTGTTGTTTTAGTCTATTATTTACGTACCTAGTCATTTGTGAATATTTTTCAAATGCCTTCTCAGTCGGTAACTGACGTCACGCATCGATGTTTACGCTGTTTGGCCAGGTGTCATAACAGTCGCTACGTGCGGGTCATCGCTCGCTAAATAATCTGCTAAAGAATAGCCGCTTTCATAGTAACTCCCTATCAGTGCTAGCACTGAAAGCAGTAAAGTTTCTGCCACATAGTGTTTCCCTACGATTTGGTACTTCTTAAAGCGAAACCTTTTAAATGAACGATCTGAACTTAATTTTTGGGTAAATCTATAGCGTTCTTTATCTGATTGGTACAGTTTTGAGGTTTTCAACCTTTTCCCGTCCCAAAAAACTACAAAGAACGAATGCAAAAGTCTTGACCACTGAGCGGATCGAACGCCCAACCTTTCGATCTGGAGTCGAACGCGCTACCATTGCGCCAAGCGGTCACGAGGGTGCCGCTCTCACAGCCGCCACAAGAAGACAAGTGCGATAAGCGGAGCAAACTGCGAATCATAAAGAAGTGCACATTACAAAGCGCAAGACCATTAAAGGTCTCTTGGAATTGCAGAAATATCTTTTAAACGTAGCTTTTGTGTATATTAAACTGATCCTTTGGGCAGCGTTCACTGCGATTCTCTTCATCAGTTTTTTTTAAATCTAGTGAAATACGGACTGCCATAAAACAAGATTTATGTGGTATCCAAGTAGCATTAGTAACCTTTCATTCCCGCCATTGTAAAAGTTGGACTTCGTGCTTGAAAAATACCTGAAATAATTTCTAATAAGTCTGAAATTTACTATCTTCGGTTCACCACGAAGATTAGAAATACTAGAAATTTTTTTCAGAAAATCTCAAGTAGATACACTGATATATTTGTTGCAAAAACCGCATCAAATGGCTGTTGAAGACTTTCTAAAATAGAGTTTCATATTTTTCGGGTCTTTTTCCCTAGGGAAGCAGCAGAATATTCTTGACTTTAGGAAGGTGATGTCCTTGCCCAGGCTTCAGAAACTTAATCATGGTTAATTAAGCAAAAACAGCAATCGGCAATTTTTTCAACCCTCCTAAAGGAACGTTTAAAATGTTTCAGGAAAGCTTAAGTAAGCTGTAAGTTTAGGCTAAATTATTAGAGTCCTACTCTTTTGCCTAATTTCAAAAATTCATTTTTTTTCATAATTTTCATATTTTCATTCATTTTTCTTTCATAATTTTTAAATTCATTTTTTCATTTCATTTTTTTCAATTCAATTTCAAAAAATATGATCTCGGAAGAGTTATTGATACTACCCACGTACGCGCTCATTTCAAGGGACACTGCATTCGAAAGATTCAGGGGATCAAAGCAGAACTAGGACTCGATGATTTAGCGGGTCTCATTTTTCACCTGTTTCAGGTGCAATGCTGTAGGCAACCATATAGGGATTAACACACTGACGACTGCGACCAAAATTTAGTTCCTGCCGTCTGGGACCGACAAATTTTAACTATTTAGAGCAAACAAGATAGTCCCAAGGTTGTATGCGAAGATAATGAAGCACGCTAACCACAAATAACGCGTCCGTTGTAGTAAAACGTTGCTACTATGTTACCATATGATCCATATTTAGAACAGTTTTCGTTATGAACTACAACCCTGTAGAACAGTCCCTCTAGAGTTGCCTTCTATGAGAAGCTGGTACTCTTTAAAACTAGTTTAGAGATGAAACAGCCCTGTTTCTTCGGTTTATGCTGTATCGTTATCGACTGCATACTGCACGAACTGCGCTCATTTGAGCATTAGAAACTGAAAACAAAAGCATTTACGTAAAAGAGGTTTTCACTATGATGACGGGAGTATTAGAAAATATAGGCTCCTACAACATGCTTGCTTCCACTTATCTGAAATTCTTCCAGCAAAAATCCAAGTTAATTCCTTCCTTGATTATCCCAACTGCAGTTCTACAGTGAGGCGTTTCCCTCCAGATGATATCATAGTCGGATTCGCTATGTCGAAATACCTAAGAACAAGGCTTTTTTTCAAATCTAGAAAGACTGCTGCATTCGTGCGTACGACCCAACGTTGAATCGTATTGTCGTCAATGCGTTAAAGTTGTTCACAACAGCCTCTCTGAGGTTCCTCTGAAGACTACTGTGCCTGCAAATAAAAAAACTAAAAGTAAAAAACTAAAAAAACTAAACTAAAATAAATAAAACTACATCGTATTTTAAATCCATAGAGTGCAATCTTCAGCGATACATTGTTACGCCTTAGCTGCAGGGGAGCTCTCTTCAGCGCTAATAATGCGGCTTCGGTTTATTGTAGATTTTTCTGCTTCCGTAAAAAGTGCTAATTTCCGATTGGCAGAATTCTATTATCTGTCCATCATTCGCTCTAATTCAGCTGCATTATTTGCTGCACACTCCGTGAAATCGGTCCAAAAGAGAGATAGCAATTTTTGGGACAGAGCAGCTTTTCCTCCAGAAAAAAACCCTTGATCGTTCTATGCAGTATTTTTTCCGACCACCCCTCTGTGTTTGGTATTTATCCTCTCGCTTTGAAATTTCGCGTCGAAGTCACCTGAGCCTTCCGTTCTGCCAGAGAAAGAACGCGAACTCGGCGAGAGAGAACTTTTTCCGCCGGCAGCCATCAATCAAACCGCTCTGGCACCGAGCCAGAGCCTCCTCAAGGAGGCGTGGCTACCGTAGCCGCTCGGCGATCCATCAACCATTTGTGGCCGGCCGCCGACCGCGCGATCCGGCCAAGTTCAGCGCAAGTTCGGCGCCAGATGCGGTCACTGTAATCGCCGTGTTGTGACACAGCCGCTTCTGCTGATTGCGCAGCTCCCGACGGTTAATCTGCTTTGATTCGGTCCCTGTAGTAAGTAGATTTGTGGTGCTGCGCAGCTGCAGCGTCTGGAGAGACGGCGTTCGGTCGTTAACCTCGCATTCACCTCATCTATACTAATTGTTTTGGTAGACTCCTCACCAGCTGACCGTTAGTGTTTCCGTCCTTCGTGTTGTTTGCTTTTCTAGACACAACATTTACTCGCCATGCTCGACAGTTGTTCTCTACCTGAGCTTAAGGCAGGCATCCTCAAGGATCACTGTGATTCCGTCTGAGCATATCGCATCGCGTGGTTCGGTGTCTGTAAGTCTTTAAGTTCTCATCCTCGTGCACCTAGAAATATGTCAGCGTCTTGAAGTCTTTTTTTCTTCTGCCAACCAGGTTGTTATGCTGAAATATTTGTTAATACGACCTTACGTTTCGGCAACTCGTCTTTTTCAGAGGTCTGAAAAGGATTGTAGTTTAGTGATCTGTATTCTATTGATGGCATGCAGTACAGATCAGTAAACTACAGTCCCTTTCAGACTTCTGAATAAGAGGAGTTGTCGAAACGTAAAGTCGTACGAACAAATATTCCACCATAACAACCTGGTTGGCAAAAGAAAATACTTTAAGATATCAATTATATGTCCAGGTTTCAGGAAAACAGCACATGGAAGTATGACGGGATCATTTCCTGAATGACGGATTTTCTTAAGTTTTGGTGCACCCCTAGCATCTAATCCAGGGTGCCATATTTCCCATGGCACAGTTAGAAGGCTTTTTCGATAGCGTTATGATAAAGTGTGTCGTCCGGACATAATCAAAAGCTGCGCCATCCATGTCCCAAATCTGCAGCCAAGAGCAGGTCATTTATTAGCACCTGCACTAGCAGAGGAGCGTTAGACATGGATATCTGCGTGCTTTCGTGCTTGTGAACTTTTTTTTGAAAAGTTACTCAAGAACAGCGTTGCGTTTATAAGTGCAAGGTGTTATACGATTCTTTTCTAAATTCGCAACATTAAGACGCGGAAGTTAGATTCGTCATGTGGGAAATAGTGGCTCCTCTATTTTTGCTATACATCGCCAAACAAATCGCTGTGCTGCTTTTTTCGGAGAATGATTTTTCCTTTCTGAAGGCGTTTGACTCTTTTCTCATCTGTTCTTCCAACGGCACTCGCGCTTCTAACTACTTTCAGATCTTCTTACATTTACTACCAAGCAGTGTTTTACCATATTTTTACTAGCTGTGCGATTCCAGCGTTTAGAGTTATTTACACCACCAGAACTTGACAACCTAGCATCAGACGTCGTTGTTCAAATGAAATATTGGCAGTGAATCCAGTAGACTAGTTGTAAATTCTATGTTTGAACAAATATTTTGAGTTTTTAATCATACAACGTCGATATCTGATCGGATGTGCCTTGCCATCCATGTCATTTTAAGATAACTCAGAAAACATCCACTGCAATTTTCGCATGTATGAATTACTGCATATTCGAATCAAGAGACTATGTTGTTTATGGGAAGTTTTCGCTGCTGGAATTTTAACATAGAACGGCAACGCTAACAATATCCTGCCTTAGTTTCGTAAGAAAAAGTAGCCCGATCTTGAGAAAAAATTAAGGGTCCTCTTTTCTAAGGCTCAATCCACTTAAAGGCAGCACCCACGGAAAAAAATCGATTTTGAGGTTTTTACCTTTTTTATACGCTAGCCGC
>KN549231.1:74951-85405 GCA_000797555.1 Oesophagostomum dentatum | reverse complement strand
CTTAAAGGCAGCACCCACGGAAAAAATCGATTTTAAGATTTTTGCATTTTTTATACATTAGTCGCATGGGCTGCCCAAAGGTTAAAACTCACCGAGAAAATATTGAAAACATGTCCATGTCGCTTATCCAAATTACGGGGGTAAGTGGGCGAGTTTTCCGTGGACTTGTGCTCGAACAAGTACATTTCGGGCCTGGACATGGATTTTTGCCGTTTCTGCAGTTGAGCCTTCATAGAGTAATGCGCTATTAGTGTAGATACATCGAAGCGTACTTGTTCAAGCACAAGTCCACGGAAAACTCGTCCATTAACTTGGATAAGCGAGACGGGCACGTTTTCGACATTTTCTCGGTGAGTTTTAACCTTTGGGCAGCCCATGCGACTAATGTATAAAAAATGCAAAAATCTTAAAATCGATTTTTTCCGTGGGTGCTGCCTTTAGCTATTTACAGAGTACAACACCGCATTCGAAATCGAGTGACAGAAAATAGCGTCGATAGCGCAGGTAGCGAAGATGGTTTATACCCACAGTAAACAAAGTTGCTCCTTCTTTTTCCTTTTTGCTGGCTATGTTCTTCACATCGTAGTTTATTATAGGGTGATACTAACCTTCGACGGGAAAGGAACGCTCACCTTCTTTACATTCGGTTGAATTGTGGTGTGAAACGCTCAATTTTGGGTAGAACAGTGTATCTGCAGCCACTCTGTGGGGAAGTCTTGAAAGTGAGAAAATAATGAATGAATTCTGAATTCTCATAAGTGAGAATCATTTATGCAATCCGATTTTAAAATGTTGTCGCTGTTCAGTTATGGATTGGCTCCTTTCCGTTGCAGAAAGAGATGCATTACTCACTGTTAGGAGTAAGCTTACTCAAAGACGTTTATTTTTCAACTACTTTTGTCGCATTTACCATAAGTGTTTGCTAGGAACTTCTATTAGAGCTTAATTCAATACCTACTTTATGGACCTGCAGAAGTGGTTGAGAAAGCGTTTTGCTTGAGAAAAATAGTTTACAAGGTAGTCGTAAAATTGGAAGTTCGAGCAGTCATCGCATTTCTCGAGGATTTTAGAGTATCGTCGCCATAAACTTACTAATCACTGTATCTCGAGCAGCCAGAACTGTAAGAATTTGGCAGCTAGAAAATGCGAGGCGCTCAATCTTTGGGAATCTTCCCACCGACGCTGTCGCTTCAGAGTTGAATGAATCAGGCAGAAGCGCCTTCAGTGACTAATTGCTTTCTCCCAGAGACATTTGAAATTCCAAAGGGAACTCGAAATCCTTTGGCAAAGTGCCGAACCGCAGCTGCTAAAGAGAACGGGATCTTCATACCGTTAGGCTGTAATTCTTGCAAACTTGCAAAAAAGGCTCGCCTTTCAGTTATCCCCCACGTTTCCACTGCCGGCTATACATCAGCTTACAAGAAGACAGGAATGCACTAATTTCTCATGTCTTTCACTCCACTACTTCGACCCTTGATCTTCCCCACGTCGACCATTCTGAAGTGCCTCGGAAGCACTTGACCGCCGCGCACCGCATACTTACCACTTACTATCAGTGGTTTTTTTTCGCCTCAAATGTCGTCAAGTGTTGGAATCCCAACTTCACCTCAAGCGACCGCTACAGTAATCCAGCTGCTTCTTCGGTCAGGACCTCTAGCGGATAAGCGTCGCCCAATCGCGCTTCCATGTTCGCTACCGTTTTTCGTGCCATTCAGTCTGGGCACTCTTTCATCGTGCCGCGCGTAAACGATGCGGTGCTTGCGCCAAGTTTTTTCGCTCACGGCGTGGTCGCGTACGAGTTGTCGGTCAGCAACTTTGATGAATGCGCGCAAATGTTTGGCTATGCTGCGGTTGGAAAAAATCCACAAAACCACGTCCGCGCGCTCCCCAAAAGAGGCGCCGCCGCCAGCGTTGCAAAAACTACCGTAATCGTGAGCAGTGTGTTTTGGAACTTCGCTTCTTAGCGATTTTTTTTCTGCGTTTATCGGTCTTGACGAGCTGATGCCAAAAGCAGACTCAGATTATTCAGCGATCGGCTAAGTGTTGAGAAGGTATATAATCAAACAGCGCGATCCTACGATACGAACTCATAGGTAGTTCCTCCAAAAATTTTACAACTCTTCAAATTTAGTGCGACAATATTTTGAAACTTAAAGTACACAACATAACTTTGTTTAAGGTCATCAACTCATTGCAGCTGACTTTGGCTTGAGCAAAAAAAACGGGTGGAACTACGGATCGATCTTGGTGCTGCTCCAACTTACGATGGTGATTCTCTCTGCGTATTGTCAAAGCAGGTTTTTTAAAATCACTCATACTTGTGACCTCCTTCAAAAATGTTTTTTTTTCGTTAGCTTTTTAAGGGCTTATGGATGGGAATGAAACCGAGCTCTACATGTTTTTTTTTCGAAAGTTTTCCGGCCAAGCTTCTGTTGTCTACCGCATTCAGCACATCTGCACAGTTCCACATCATCTATTGTGATTACCCAGATCTGACGCAAACGCATCACCTATCACTCTACATTACCTTCCAGCCTAATTATTATACTGAATATCAACTAATGTAGAAATGTACTTGCATTCTTCGCAGCCCGGCTTGTTAAACACCTACCCTGTTCAAAAAAGGATGAAACTCCTCACTGATGCACAGCGCTTTCTAGTCGAATCTACGACAAATTTTCAATTTCACCTCGAGCGCTGTTCATTTTATCTTGATGCAGCTAGTCAACTGAGGCTTGGGCCAGGCACTTGCCGCCACGCGTTCGCATCGCTTCGGCTGTTGATCGAGCGATCTCGCATGAATTTGAGTGACAAGGATTATAGTCAACTATAGAGAGAGTCACTCAAAATTCATTCCGATCATTCAGCAGTTAAAAACGAACGTTTTTCAAAAGCTTTCAGTTTTTACTCCCGAACATCTGAGCCATAGAAGAAGGTTCTGAATACATTTCCTATCAGTATTTGTGATCATCAGCAACCCTTTTACAAATTAAGAAACTCCCGCTTAGAGCTTGCTCGAGCTTACTAAAGAGCAAGCCCAAGACGAGCGTTTCACAAAGAACTCCTAATAGCTCGCATTCATATGCGAGGCTAGGACATTTTTAATGATCTTAAGAAAAACTTCGATGTAGCGTGACTGCTGTTTATTCTTAGCAAGCGCTAACGCTCAGAATGAGTTAACTACTGGTTAAATTCTTCGTCACTATTTCTTAAACTTCTAGCCTGAACTGGGAAGGCCTCCCAAACATTGCTCACATATCCAGACCTGAGTGGTGGGGACGCCGAAGACAACGATTCCTTTTCAAAGCCGCGCGGTCGTAAAGAATTCGCACGCGAACTCTTGACCTCGGCGCGCGACGTTTGTAAATGAATATCGATGATGTTGGCGTTTTTGACGACGGGTTTACGGTCTTCCCCGTCGCGTTCCGTATTGTGCCCGTGTCGTTTACGGCCGGTCATAAGTTAGGCGCTTCGGATCAGCTTGGCCGGCCAGCCAGCGAGTTCTTTGTTCTCCGGAGGCGCCCACTTACTCGGCTGCGAATTGGCCAGATGTGGGCCTCGGCTTAGGTACTTGGCCGTTTTTCTGCTTCACGTCGGGGCAGTGAAGATACGGACACCTTATTTGGTGAAGGCCAAATATGCTGCATCTCTTTCCCCCAACAAACATTTGTAGGCATTTTGCTGCTTCGTGGCTAGCTGTCCGCTGACGAAGAGCCAGAATTTCATTTGCTTTTGTGTTACGTTTGAATTAGCAAAGCACTTTTTTCAAAAATTTTCCCTTTTACATTGTTTAATGAACAATTCTGCACTAACAATTTGCTGTCGAAAAAGTTATTTTGCCTGCGCTGACCTCTTCCAAGGAATCCAGTCTTCTTTAAGGTACAGATCCATTTAAGTAGAAGATTAAGACGTATTCCAGACAATCTCAGTCAACCGATTCAAGCATTCCAAAATATAGAGTGCCCCCTCTGTTTCACTTCGTGGTTTCCGACTGTCCGACTTTCTGAGGGATGATGCGTGGAAGTTAACACGGAGCATCACTAACCGCTACTCTACTCATCTTTGTTACCCTGTGACTGACCCATCCAGCTTCGAGGATGTCACAACCAATGTAACAACTAATCCGCGATCTGACCCGATGTCCGGTCTCACCCCCGGTGTTTGTTGATCAGCTGATCCGGACGGATCCAATTAGTAGTCCATAGCCGTACAATGCCGCACGTCGTCCTCGTCAGCCAATTCCACTTTGGCACTTAGCTGTGGCAATTTGTTGCGTAAGGATTGCCCAGCGCTTCTTTACAAAAACAGAACATTTTTGGGCTCTCTTTAGCCCATTCTAGGGATTTTATTCTGTTAGGCACATTTTTCGAACATCCCGTCCATCCTAAAATATCTGTTTTTATTAAAATTCGTGGAATAAGTCAATAGCGATTGTACTTTCGGCGTACATGCGTGTGTGCCGCATACTCCATTATCGACCACACGCAGCTTTTTCAATAACGCACAATTTCTAAACCTTTAAGTTAAATGACTCGGTAACTCCCGCCACTTAGAGAAATAAGATTGATTGATGCTTCCTTTTTTACGAAGATGATAGTAGTCGCCTTATTCTTGTCCACGTGAAATGACATCATTAATTCCAGGAAGTGTAGTTTATGTGCAAAGCAAATAAAGTCACATGTTCCTGAAATGGTATCTTGAGGTGGTTTTGTAGAAGCACTTAGGCGCTCTTCTTGACTAGAATCTTTCATTGTTGGTAGAAATTCAGCGACGTATCAATTGTTTCATCCAGAAATGATGTTGATTTTAGTGAACCGCAGAACAGTCTCTTTTCCTTATTTTCTGAAAAAAGCTCAAGCTTATAAAATTATCATCGCCATTGTTTTTAACATTATTTATTGCTTGTAAACCGATGAGCTTTTGAATTTCAACTTGCTCAAGATTACGTACTGAAAATTGGATAACAAATGGGATATTTGTTATTATGTTCCGATTAATTTAACTGATTTTCTCCATCTCCATGCATCATGTCCAACAACATCCAGAACTTCAGCTCCTCATCTTCGGTTTGAATTAATTTCTCTTTTTCATTGGTCTCATTTTTAACTTCTTAATGATGATTTTTTCTGCTACAGGATTTTTGGAGCAGTTTCTTCAAACAAAGCGTCTCGATATCATACTCAATTACTACATTTTCGGGACCACATCGCTGATAGCGTGGTGAAACAGACCTACTCCTGGCAGAAAATTCCTTTTAAGGTCAATTTATCAAGTAACTTAAACGCTCAGAGCGTCAGTTTTTGTCTGACTTTTTCCAAATTTCTGAATAATCATAGTCAGAGCGCCGCGTCCTTGCTACTAGTACAGTCCGCTATTCGTCATCAGCGGTATTATACAAATATAAAAGTTTCACATACGGTTTCAGCTCTTCTACCATGCCAGCTAAAATTGTTATAAATGAAAAGAAAGGCTAAAGCTTTCTGGGGCTGCGGACTCTAGCCCCATCCATTCTTCAGCTTACAGATGTGGTCATCATCCCAGTCGCGTGGGATTACTGTAAGCGGTGTGCACTAGCTATCCCAGGTCGTGTTATCTTTCAGTCGCGTAATGTTGTCGCGTATGCTAGTCGCCGATAAGAGTGGAGCCTTCTTTGATCGCGGTTCCACGACGTCATCTGGATGATGCATCGCCTCCGAGGTGGCGAAGGACGAGCCTCGGCCGCCCTAGACCTCCATGACGTAGTGCTTCGGACCGCTCTAATTGCAAGGATAACGGGATATTTGGCAGTGAGAAGCCAGCGCTTTTCGTGAAGTCTCGTGAAGTCACCCTGGGCATTTCACGCGTGACAGTAGCTGTGCTGCCCACCGAATAGTTCTGATGTGATTGGATTAGCCGTACTGACCGTTTCATCTTCTCTTTATGCTGTTGCTAACGATGAGATCACAACATCCTAAGTGCTTTGTCGGTGTTTAGCAAAATGTCAGAGCATCTATCAGTTTCCCTACAAATAAAATGTCTTCTGTGATGCTTCTGGGCTCGGTCTCAGAGGTACTCCACGTTCCGTAGCTACGCAGGCACAGGCACTAAATGAATGACAGTCTGTTCCTCTTTCTTCACAATTTCCTCACAATCAGCTAATGCTTCGGTTCTACAGCTCTCTCGCTTTTGCTCGCTATTGAAGTGAGCGAGAGAGAGGCACAAAAAATCAGGACCAGTAAAGATTTTGGGGTAGTTAGGGGAAAACTGCAGTCGAAAAATATGACGAACATCTGTATATTAGTTCGAAGAGTGTTTTGAGTTCTACGACATTTCGTTTTCTATCTTAACCCTTCGACACTCCCAAGCCATACTAAAGCCTGCAAGGAGCAGTTTACGATTCACGTTAACAATCTACGTTGTAAGAATGCTGGATTTGTCGGATAAAGATTTGTAAAGTTTTTGAGAATATTTTAACGCAAAACGTAAGGCCATTTTGAAGTTGGAAAACAAAGTGTAAATTTTGTGAAATTAAACCTAAAGTTGAAGCTGTGTAATTTCTAATCCGGTGTTATAAAAAGCTTTCGGTTTCGACGAAGTCTTTTGGAAACTTTGGGATATGTTTTCGGTTTTTTTTGACTGGGTTTTCCTTCGCCGTCTCAATGCAGGAGTATAAATACCATATTCTGAGAGCAGCTACGAATTTTCGTCCCCGCAACTCTTGATATAGGTATTGTTATTGAGTGTGAATTTGAAAGTCTATCTCTGAAATTCACTAAAATCAAAGTATTATGCAATTTTGCAAAAGTTGTGCTTCGAATATGGTTTTTTACGACAGGCTGCAAGAGTTCCGTTGTATACATTTAAAAATAAACAAACAGTAAAAAGGCGAAGTTTTGGCGCCCTGTGTTTTCCCCGTTTTGCCCGTTTTAATTCGTCGAAGCCTATTTCCAGTAAAACTTCTTAAAAGACTGCTAATCTGAATATAACTTTTAATGGATTTATGGCAGGGAAGAAACATTGCTGTCACATTTACATATGTCCCAGTAGGAATTAAAGGGTAGATACATATATGCTGGTCTTTTAGATTTTCTGGTTATCTCACTGCCCATTTCAGTTCCGCGGCTTTCATAGCTTCTTACCTTGTACACTCTAATTTAAAAAAAACTGATTTTCCGCTAAAATTCCCGGCGTAGCGCGCATCGCAAACTTTCCCTTACTTCCGCTAGGCGAGCAGAGCATTGATTAAAAATTATGTTCATGAAAAATCTCTGGTGAGTGAACTTCCAAATGTATTTTGCTGCCCAAACAGTTTTGTGAATACGGTTGCCGCTTTATTGATGTTTTTTTAAAACGGAAGTACTTCATAATATTCATCTCCCTACACACTCATTCTTCCCATTATTTGAAGCATTCGAAAACCTGGAAGCAACGACATTCCAGATGACCTGCTACTTCTTTACTCGTAAAGACACCTTTATTTATCTGACATCTTTTATAGCAGTATAATATTCAGATTGTAAGTAGTAGAAGGCGTATGAATTATGGGAGGGCATTGTAAATTATTATAAAATTTGATGCAATAATTGATTTCTAGTCTTTACCCTAAATTCATTCTTGAAGCATGCGTTCTAAGTTGGTTTCTTTCTGGTCGTTTCTGTATTTGAGCAAGCTTCTTGCTAGCTTCCGCTGTCCTGCAACAAAAAATGTGGTTTCTCCTTCTGTAAACTATTACTGCCTGTAAGTGATGCTTTTGGTTCCCTCTATAACACTTAACTTCGTCGATTTCCAACTCTATTAGACCAGATAGCTTGTCCTTCGTCGATTCTCCCTAGATTTTTCTATCATTGCGCTTCCGTACCATTTTGCTGGGCCTCCTAAAAATGCGGTACTTCAGCCTCTTACAAGCTGGCTGTCGAAGTTAAACTCCTTGGAAATAGAACTCTATCCGCCATGAATGTAGCTTGACGAAAACAAAATGACGAAAACTAAGAAAGATTTGAAGCAACTGGACAGTTTGAAAAAACTCAATTCCCACTGGACATTATTTTTTAAATGAAGTGAAATCAAATTCAAAGAAGCACATGAGAGCCACCGCCACTGATCAATTTGAGACCTGCTGCAATGTAGAGTCACGAAACATCCTTAGTAAATTATTTATCTGTGTCTATTGTGTTTTTTCCACCCGTTCTCTATGTCTCTAGTCCGTTTGTACTTTTTCCGGCGTGTTGCCTTGCCTTATCTTGCTGGTTGTTCTTCTTGTTAAATAATTGCAGTATATTTGGAAGAAGGAAGGGCTTATCAAGAAAATGACTTATGAAATCATTTGCCGACTGAAAATGATGCGAATTTCTCAGTTCTATGATGGCTGATTCATTTTCCTAGGCGGTTATCAGCTCCTTTTTACTTTGCTCACTCTACTTGATTCATAGTCGATTTCTGCAGCCTTCAAGTGCGTATGTACTCCCCTCAGTCCCGTTTATGCAAAATTCTGAAAGTTGGGTGGAGTTTGGTCTTGTCAGGAGATATTGCATTAATATGCTCCATATCTCTTCTAATGCATAACTCTCTTTCAGCTTCCATAAATCACTGGAAATGACTAGTTATGTCCTGAACCTCGAAAAGGTTCCAGCTGTTGAGCGGAAAACCACCTTTTTTCCAGATATTCTGCCCTTCCACATTTCTTTTATACTCCGTCTTCTCTTCCTCAAGTAGCTAAAATGCATGTATCCCAACATTCTGAAACGGCGATTTGTTTGCTTAGCCCCGTATCAGGTAGAAAACACAACCTTTCATGGTGGATAGAGTATAGTCGCTATGGTCTGCTCTTCTCCATCCTACACGCAGGTGGCGGCGAATACAGTCAGTCTTCAAGATGCGGGCAAATAAAATTTATAGTTCCGTTTGAGATGTAGTCTCTAGAGCTACTTTAAAGAAACATTTGCTGTGGCGAGTCAACGCAGTTTGATAATGCAGAAATAACTCTGACTGGTGGTTTTTCAGACGCGTGCGACTAGCCGAAATATACTTTGGAGAACTGTGGGGGAAATTTCCGATGAAGCAGACAGAGTTAGGTATACACTCTACATGTGAGCGCAAAAGTTGTTTAGATTAGAACCTTCCCAGGCCTGTTTCCACCTCTAACAGTAAGGCAGCTTCGTTCTGACATGAGGATCGGAGCACGAGAGAAACGGTGCAGCGTCCGTGATCAAAGAAGTATCCAGCATCTCCAGCTCGAAACTTCTTGGAACGAGCCGTTGCTGCCGGCCGTTTATCGCGGTTAATTGTGGGTTAGACGCGGGTGACGAAATCGCGGCTGCTGATCGCAGCGCGATATAAAATCGTCCCGCGATAGCATCTTTTTCCACTGAAGGTCAAGCGTTCGTATTTTGATTTCGGATCCGTTCGTCGAGAGATCGTCGCCGGCGATAACGCGACCGGCAACTCGCAGAAGCACTTCGAGCCGAGCTACCGAAATTCGAACTACCGTACGCCCGAAGAAGGCCGTCCGACGGCGGTTTCCCAGTTGTGTCCGCGCTGTGTGGCAGTGAGTGTGAGGCGCGTTTTTCCGCGTCATTCAACTGAGCGACGACGACGATTTTTTAACGGACGGACGGTAATAGGCCGGCCATAGGCGCCCCCGTCATTACTTGCCAGGCGATAGGCCTGGGAACATACGCCGACGAAGACAATGCTGAACTCGGCCTGTCAACCAGCTGACTCAAGCGGGGGCCTGCGCCTCCGTAATTGCGCAGCTCTCTTTCTCCCAAAATTTTTTATGGTAAAACGTCTCTATTTTGTTCTAGAAATGTGGCGTCTTTGCATTTTTGTCAAAAGCTCGAGCTTGGCGCAATATTTAGCACAGGTGCTCCAACTCGCGTATCGGTAATTCGTTCGTACCGAGTATGTGTGAATGTATGATATCACGAGCAAGTAGAACAGACCATCAGGTTTCTGTCCTTGTCCAAATTTAGAAGCCGTTTTTGACGGCGAGTTGGAATGTATTTAGATTAGAAAGCACAAAGAAAAATTTCACTTTTGGTGCAGGTCCCATTTTTTAAAGAGCAGAAGATGTAACTGATATGGTGGCGTTTGCACAATTGGCTTTTCTTCATACCTCTTTTCTCTTTTTTTGGCCGGAGGTGAGGGGGAGGGGGAGCAATTAGTGTAATACTTTTTTTATTATCGTAAGACAGATGCTTGTCGGTTTACCGGAAAATTGCGCAGCTTAATTTCTCCTCACCACTAAAAAAAGGATTTTTTAACTTGCCCTATTAAACAAGATTTTTTTCCTTATTTTGCCTTGTCTATTAAATTTTCTCTCTGATCTGATCGGTGCAATCATGCAACCAAATGAAATAATGCGGATTTTGAACGAGGCAAGCTCACGTAGTCCAATCCCCTCCATCTTTCTTCTTGTTGGTTATGGCTTTCTTGTTTGAGGTCTGTGTTCGTCATGCGATAATATTTAGCAGCAA
>KN549231.1:54821-68258 GCA_000797555.1 Oesophagostomum dentatum | reverse complement strand
GAGAAAAATTAGAAAAGGGGTAAATTTTAAAATATTTTCAATTATTGATTGAAAATATCGATTTTTATTTTCAAAAATTTCTAGAAATTTTTTGAAAAACTTTACAATCGATTTTTTTCCTGACCCATCCCCCAACCCTGCCCACTTTTGGTCTGAGGGCCCCCCCCCGAAAAATTTTTCTGCGACCGCCACTGCTACATTCGTATCCCATGTTCTCTAGTTCCATGGAAATGCTATCATCACATACTGGAAAACGCTGTCTAGTAAAAGTAGAACTGTTGGGTTGCTGCAATAAGTTGAGTTCTAAACTATGTAGCTTCTCTTCCCGTTTTTATCCGACTCCATGAAAACTGCTTCATTCGGTAGAATACCCTTCCCCTAGTCTCACTCCAGAAAAAAACTCATTTACTGATTCTTACTCTATGAATATTTGGAATGTCGCGCATTTGCGACAAATTTTTGAGTGAACTCACTTCATTGTTACGATCTATACTGGCACTGCCGTTACTTTCTTTTTTACCTACCTCTTGAACTTCTAGTGTTTTCGGTGTCTTTTATTTGTCGATATTTTCTTCCTCTGCTCTCCTGTCAGAGTTTTACTGTTGCCAAATTTTTGCTTTGCATTTTTATTCGCGAATATGATTCTCACTGTAGTGGTGACCGATGCTGCCGTGGTTACACAACCTTTTTTCAGGATAGTGATATGAAACACGAAGGACAAGAGCTACTCACACTTAGATGTCATGGACTCGGAGAGACTGTCTTTTAATCTTCGTCAACTACCCATTATGTGTTTGCATATTAAGTTGCTGACTTCAGCATTTCTATAAGTAAGATAAGCACATATTTCCTTCTGCTCATAAGGGGAGCTACCACTTCTGGATTCCTGAACGGTGGAGACGGAGAGTACCAAAAATGTTGCTCTTCTGGTGACGGTAACAAACTGCTCAAAGCTTTCCCAGTCCTGATTTGCATAAGTCAATAAAACTAAAATCGTTAACTCATTGCTGAAAGGCTAGATTATTTTCCTTAAAGTCTTGTTTACCAGTTAATAACTGTATCGTACAGATTACTACTAGTGACCACACAGTGATATGCGTTTCATGACTTCATCAGTGCTTTAAATACGGGCTTTTGCATTTTATTTAGATGTTTTGATAAGCTTTAAGTAACGCCGTTTTTTACCCAATGACGCAAGGTTCTTCCGCAGTTGGTTAGACGGAGAACCGTGGAGAAGTTATACGGCAATTACTATAATCAGCTGCATGGTGATATTTTCCGTTCATTTGCTTTCGCAGTAAAGAGTTCCAGAAGTGTTGATTCCTTTACTAGTTAGCTGGAGGAAATCACTATTAGAGCTGAACCAGATAGGCTATGGAAGGCGCTCGACTTTCTCGAAGCGGCGCAGCTAAATTTCACAGAAGCTCTCAGCGGCTTCCTCGCCTCCTTAAGCGGCTTGACAGCTCTCGTGGAGGAGGTGGATAGCAGATCCCGAAACCTGTAGTCCGCTTACAAGTCAACTCGCCACTTTCTCGCCCACTCACCCGCTCTTCAGAACCCGCTCCGGCCCGCCGGGGGCTCATCTATTTCGCCCCCAGCCGTCCGTCCAGGATGTCGCGACGGCTTGAGGTCCGCACGCGGCGTAAGCGCTGGTCCGCGCCCTGAGACGTCGGGCGCGGATGTTGTGAGGTTGCGCGCTAATTGCGCATCCGCGCAGCGACATCCGTAAGCCGCGCGGCTTGCGACTCCTCCTCGCCCTCGAGACGAACGCCGCTTCTTCTCAGAGAGCGCTAGCCCGCGCTCCTCGATCCTCACTTTCTTCTGCGCTTTCGCATCCGCTGCTGTCGTAATTAGAATGCTAGGCTCTTCGAGAACTCGCTTAGTTGGAATTTTCGGCGTTAGATCCAACGACTGAATGAATAAATCAGTCTCTCACTTCAAATCTGCGGAGTGCAAGTTAATCTGCAGATAAGATTGTTTACAATATTGCAAACAGGCGGAAAAATATAGTGGTGTAGAGGAAACTTCTTTGCTGCCTTTCTCCTCCTGTGCCTTCTATGGCCGAACATATCATTCGAAATAGCTTTGGTGAGTGAATGCCCCTGGGTAGTCCACGCATGCTTGTACATAAGCGAATACTCAGCCCTGCTCATTTACACTGGGTAGGTCAGATCATAAGTACCGCTCCGGCAGCCAATAATGCAAAGAGTAGAAGCCTCTGCCTAAATTTGTACCCTTGCAAATAGCGTATTTGCATGCAACATTACTTCTATCCACTCTTAGAACGTTGTACATCTGTTGGTGATGAACGGTATGCGAAAAATAGCAAAAAAAACTGCGGAAATAATAATTTTGAGTTTAAGCGGCTTTGAAACCAATGTACCAGGCGCAATGTGCTACTTCAAAAACGGATCCTAACCAGTTGCATGTGTCTGAGCAATTTTATTTCTCCATGATATTACTCTTGATGATTTAAAAGCGTTTGAGCATCTTATCTTGGAACTTTTTGTTTCGTTCTCTCACAGCGTATTTTCCTGAGGTAGTCACTGTAGTGTTCTTTTCGATGTTTTTATAGTAACTAGTAAGCTCACACTTCTCAGTAGATTTCGTTTTGCGGCATCTGCCATGAAACTCACACCGCGCACACTTGGGGAGACGTTTTGGCAGAAATTCTCGGTAAAAATAAGTTATGCACTTTAGCTGTCGTAACCTCCTTGATTTTCCTGCTCACTTTCGAACTGAAATTTTCCGTTAGAACCATTTCGTAGTGAACGAGTTTGCTTTTCGCCATCGAGATCCTCTACCTTTGCCATCTTTCCACTTGAAGCCGAAACATAGCTATCCTGCTAGTTTAAATAAATGTACAAAAGGATTTGCTAACTTCATCTCGTGAAAAACTCATCCTAAATGCGGGAATAAACATTACTAACGAGTACTAACTTTAGTACATAGTTAGCAATTGCCAACCTTAATATTCTCATGGTCAGCAGAACTCTCTCATTACTCGGTTCAGCTGCGTTGCTCTCTTTTACTCTCATTTCCCACGTCTACATTTACGCGTCTTCTTTTTGTATGAAGCAGTAGTAAATTCATAAGTAACGAAAACTTTAACAAGAAGCAAAAGAGTTGGTAGCAGCGATAGTGGCATAGCTTCAGTATCTCAGCAAACGTACTGCTCGCCTTTAGCTCAATCTTCTTCACTTTTAGGGCCGTTTGCTTAAATCTTTCCAGACTTTGACTTCCAGAGCAAACGTCGTCGAGATCTCGTTCAGCGAACAGCAGTAAATCGCTATTTTATTGCAGTAATCTTTGCATGCTCAACCCTGGAACATCGACCACTTCTCGCATATCTGTCTGAAATGTACCGTTCCGTGCTGCGCGTCGTTTTTTGCCGATGCGGCGCGGTTCCGGAATTCCGTGCGGCGCACTTTTATCGCCTTCGCAAATCATGTACTACGCAGTGTCCTCTCTTCTCGAGGTATCTGCTCCAGATCTCCTCGCAAATCGCGCACATCCGCTCATCGCTACCCTCTTCAAAATGGTTTCTTCGGCAAATTATCGCCAACACCTCGATCTTCGTCGAATTTCTCGGATTCCTGCGAGCATTTTCCAGTGTTAGTTCCCTGTGCCTTTCTAGAAACTCCTCTCTTTCCCTTGTTAACAATCAATTTCTTCTTAATGAAGGTGGTAAGTAACCGATCTATCAGTATATCGATGTCTGCGCAGTTTCCGTACTCGTTACCAGTTCCAGACAAACAAGTTTATCGCAACGAGCGACCCCCTCCACATCTCGGAAATGTACAGTTTTATAGATGCAGTTTTCCTTAGACTATTTATGTCTTGAACTCTTATAATTATTTCTTGCATGCAGAAGCTGTGAAATGCATAACTCGAGCGATTTTGGGTCGCTCAGATTCTTGAAATTTCCCTTTCAAATTCTGGGCAATTACATTGCAATTTGATCGTAAAAAGTAGCCTGTCCACGGTTTTCTATACACATTTAGGCCACTGAAAAGCTGTCGTTAAACCGAGTTAATCAAGTAGGATTTCCATCTTTTTGTACATGTAGATCTACAACAATGTCCTATGCCTAGCTCGACACCGAATGCCTTGTGTACCTGTTCAATAAAATTTTAGTTCAGAGGAGTTTTCCACTGGATTGTTGAAAATAAAATCCAGGAAAAAACTCACAATTACTGCCGTTTTCGCATAGCTAGAACCAGAACCCACCAGTAGCAGCCCTGGAAGGCAAACATTTCTTTAGTTTTTTTTAAACAAGCCGTTCAATACCGCTGCCATCTGAGATCTGCTACGACGTTGTTTCTGACAGGTAATACCGATTTTTTGTTTTTTTNNNACGGAATAGGTGAAAACCAGAATGATATGTCAGAGAGTTCTTGCGGATTTTGCATAACCTCATCAAGCAGCTGTATCTGCCTTTGGCAACGAATTTTTCTTGTTTCCCTCTGTTTATAGGCAGCTATAGGTGCAGCAAAAATCGTTCATGGATTTGTAAGGCGGCGGTCGCAGAAATTTTCATCGGGAGGTGGGGCTGGGGGCAAGGCCAAGGAAAAGTCTATTATAAAGTCCTTAAGAAGAGTTTTAAGGATTTTTTAAGAATATAAATCGACGTTAGATGAATAATTGAAACTGTTTTTTTAAATGACTTCTTTTTCCAATTTTTCCTCTTCTCTATGCCACCTTCAAAAATTTGCGAGCCCATTCTCGGCGAAGGGGCTACCTTCCCTCGGACCGCCACTGCGTTTTAGATATGTTCCCTCTGCGTTAAGCTTTACTTTCGAAGATTGAACTATCGGTATACTTTTGACCGCCACCGAGAAGAAGAAGAGCACTTTAATATCTTTTCAAATTTAAAACTACGAAATAAAAACTGGAAGCTCTTCAGTTAAAAATTTATCCAGTGTGACCTCCTGTAAATATTAGTGTTTAAGTTCCGAAAGTGGTGTATGCTCCATCATAGCCCGACCTAAACGATGAAGAAGGTTTAGAGTCAAGACCACAAACTAACAGCAGAAACTGTTGTCTCATGGGTAATGTACCCTTGCTTGCTTTTTTCAGCTTTTTTCATAAGAGCGACCTAGACCGTACATTTTGGGCGGCTTTGCCCTCGTCACCATCACGCAGTGAACCCTGCCTTGGCCACGCCCCCTTTCGACGATGGGGCCGCTGCGAACCCAAGAGGCTATAAAAATCTTTTTCTGTGGTTTATTTAAAGTTCGTTGAATCTCTGGGAATAGAGGTAAATGCTCGCAGGGTTCCAGTGATTTTTGACGATCCACCGAAGATCCAGTATCTACAGCAAAATTCGGCGGTGCTGCTTTTATTTTTAATTACTGGGATTATAAATTTCATACGTAGTCCGTTAACAGAGGCTGTGAAATCTAACAATAAGAATTTTAATTAGTTGCAATAAAAACCTATGAATGGGGCGCGCAGTGGATAATTTCCGGTATCATCCATAATTCAGCCAACTTTTTTCTCGTGTGTCTCATTAATATTTCTGCCCTGCGCCCAGCTGCTGTGCAGGCTAACTTTTTAAAGAAATTTGACCGCAAAGACCTCTCCTAGCAAAATTGTAGCGTTCGAAGTTGACCATTCTCACTTAAAGGATGATGTTCTACAGTTGATAATAAGATGACAAGATTTGGGGGCCGGTGCAGTACCAAAGGCGCTCGCTATTGTACCGTATAAAAATTCCACAACAATTGAGTAATTCCCTCAAAATGTTGAAGTGGTTTGTAAAAATCGCCATAATTTTTAAACACGTCTCTAAATGTGGAGTCATGCTGACACTTTCCTTGCTAAGATTCACGTAATTACCTGTTACAATTTCACTTCAGCGAATAGCTGAATGCATCTTTGGAGCTGAAATGGAGCAAATCTGTTAAGCCTGACGTTTTTCCTCAATTTTCTTGGTCTTCGAAGTTTGGTTGTCAGGAAATTTTGACTATATAGTTAGCTTTTAAGAGGCTGGGGCGGCGTCTACGAAGACACTTTACTCACTGTGAAATGTGCTGCCCTCTTCGGACTTCTAGCAAACAGCACAGGCATCCTTCTCTTGTACATCCTTCGGGTTATTCGCGACACAGCTATCTCGAATATCTCGTCGTCAGTGAAAAACCAGACAACTCCAGCACATCTCCCGCACATCCTTAATGTCCTTTCTCGACGCGGCTGCTTCCTGCCCCGACAACCGGCGCGTCCAGACATTTTTCGCCGCTTATCGCGCGCGACAATCGGCGGCAGCTCGCCGATTATAGCAGGCATACTGGCGATTCCGTCGGGCGACACGCCTTCGCTTCACTCGAATTTCGCTGCTGTTGTGCCCTTTCAACCAGTTAATGAGGAACTTACGAGCTGCTGCACGGGACGGGTAGAGTATGAGCGCAGACGGATGAAAGTAGAAGAGTTCTAAATAAGAGCTTCTCGCAGTTTTCGCAAAGCAATGACTTTCTGGGTTCACGTTGACGATATAGTCGCTAAACCTCGTTCCGGATACCACCCGATAGCAGTATTTCGTAGGGCGAAGGGAAGATTTCGGGAATGACCAAGTCACCAGCCATGGAATTGGCCCAGTGCGAATTGTACCAGATTGGTGCGGTTTTAACTACTCGCTCGAACAACATTCCATAGGTGGTGATTTAATAAGAAGAACCCAAAACTATGAAGGTGTAAACTTTCGTTCGCCCGCGACAATGACGTCACAGCGTCTTCAATTTTGCTGCAAAATTTGCAGGAGTGGATTATTATTTAAATAAGAAGGCATACTACAAAACACGGAAGCTTCTGTGCATGACTGCGCAGCTGGCCCAGTGTAGATAAAGAGCGTATTGTTGGAAAATACTCTTTTTCTCCAATCCTAAATCAAAATTAAGTGGCGTTTTTTGGGTCATGATTCTGGGTAAGGAAAAACTCACTTCTTCGCACAGCAAGGCTTTACTGGCTACGATGGCATCTAACGGTTGATTTTGGTCCCAGCTTATCGCTTCTTCAACTTGATATAAGTTCCTGTTTAGTTTTCTTTTTTGAACCACATCATGTCAAACATTGACCCTAGCAAGCTTTCTAAACAAGAAAGAAAGGAAAATATGTGGTCTGACATTATCACGTCCATTGTCCTGCGCGTTGCAACTGCAAACAGTTCGAAAAACGCTGTATATGAATAGAAGAGTATTCTAAAGACACTTTCGAAGTTTAGGTCCAAAAAATGAGGTAAGCTTGAATATTTTCTACACACCCTTTCACCACTCGAAAAATAACGTTCTTCTATTTTCGTTACCCTTCACCACGTAATTACTATCCACACTACGTGTATCTATTTTAGCTTCGCCGCGGTGAACAACTGCTTGCCCCTGCAAAGGAAATTGTGCTCTTCAGTGAGAAAAAAACCAAGTTTTAATCAAGCTTGCTTCGTGCAACTCACTGAGTAATTATCCCACGCGGAAATTCATAGTCCAAAGTTGCTTGCAAGGTTATGCAGATGGTGAACTTTTGCGAAGCATATTACTTGTTCTTTAACTGCTAGTTTTTAGTGCTTACAAGCTTCACTACCCAATATCTCTCTTCAAAAAAGCTTTATCTTCTATCACTTTCTTTTCATAAATAAAACTGTTCTCGTATTTGAAAGGTACAGTAATGAACATGTGCTATGAGAAATAAAAACGCTCATAACAACCGGTAATGTTTCCCTCGTCAAGCAACTCGATCACGAATATTTTCGACGTTCCATAATTGGGTGAGCGGAAGCAGGGCCGATGCACTGGGGTACCTGAGCGTCCGTCCCTCGCAGGTTTCCATCAAAACCTATCATTCTCAAGTAATGTGCTCTCAAGGTCTGCAAACGTTTAAGAGAACACTTGGGAGCGGTATAGTATGCCAGAAAAAGCGGGCCGACGTACCTGCAGGACAGCACGTAATCGAGCGGAACGTTTTCGGCGAGAACCCCAGGTATCAGTGCGAATTTATGTCAGTGTGAGTGCATGGCGCGCCTTCGGATACGGCACCTCGAAGAGACTCGTCGCCCGCGGTGCCGTCGCGCTCTTTGACGCAGCGCGGACGCCGCAGCCCCTGCGGTACTGCCGTCGAGGCGGCACCGTTTGTGCGCCTCTGCGCACAACCTCATTGGTATTCCCGTAGTGCGCCGCTTATGCATATACACTTTGAACATCGGTCACAGCTACGATAACTTTCGCAGCTTTACACTCTCCGCATCATATTCAGCGTGTACGGTTTATACTCAGAGTCCCTCCCTTCTCTGGCTCAGATTCTTGCACCTTGGTGTTCACCTGTCCCAAATCTCCTACCATATTCGTGTTGACGTTGTTTTCACAAATCTGCAGAATCTAAATCTGACAATTTGTCATCTACCCAGAAGTGAAATTTACTTTCCAGAACGATGACGGTAGAAGTTTTATGAACTGCCCGTACCACCTCAGTACGTTACGCTAGATCAATAAGTCACACCTTTGAATAGAAAAACTCAAGCCAAGCGTAAGGTCACAACGCTGTTAATTTGCCCCAAGGCTTGCAGACTTCTAATTGCTCGTTAACGTTCTTCTAACTTGTGGCATTCCGGGGCTATAACACCTGCGCCAGTTAACCTGCACAGTGATACGCTCACATCCCAGCTGGAGTTAGTGATTAACCCCTATTTTTAGCCGTTTCTCATTCCTAAGTATATACACTGACGACTTGGAAGAAATGTGGTCAAGTTATGAGTTAAACAGTAAGATAGATTTTGGGTGGTGAGAGGCCCTGCAGTCGAAATACCAGAATCTTTTATAATTTCTAATTAAGTTTTGTCCTATAGATTTTCTAGGATGCCACGCATTTTAGTCCGGGTTTTACGTTGAGGTCCCCGTAAAAAGCCGAGCATCGCCTTTTCTTCTCGAAGCAAATTATTAAATATTGAGGGTTTAACCACAGCGGTAGCATTACATTCAAGGCTCAGTAGCACCTATGACCACTGAATTCCGTTGAATGTTCTCGGGTGCGATCGTAGGTTTTTGACGGCACATCTTTTGCCTTTCTCCTTTAAACGAACGCAGCATTTATGGAAGTGCTTAATTTATTTCATAAGAGTTCGACTTCGTTTATGTTTTGTTCTCTGTTCCATAAAAATGGAATGTTTTCCAGATGACAGTACTGATTTTGGTTCGAGACATTCAGCCGTTGACCCTTGGGTCTACAACAGGTCCCGATTAAAACGCTCCATTTTTGGCGAAAGTAAAATGAGGCGATCTGCTAGACCCTCAACTCTAGCCGGTTAAATATTACCACCTTGCATTTCTTAAGAGCGGGATAACCATCTATAGAAGGACGGTGGTTTCCTCTGGCTATTGTCTCAAAAAATTAGGAATATTTTTTGTTTGGCATGAGGCCTTTCCTTCGACATGCCTATTTTTGGTGTATTCACTGAAACTTCCGCATAGAATTCTTTAACACTGTTTATTCCTTTCATTTTACACTGAACAATGCTTACACAATGCATGTGATGGCGATAGAGTCCGACAGAAAGAAATCATTCAAAACAATTTTTGTTCAACTTCACTGTGTCAGTCACGTCGCGTTATTCGTTCCAACCGTGATCGCTTTGCTTAAACGGTTTTATTTTGAAGATTAGAGTTGCTTCGAGGTCAAATTGATGACCTGTGCGTGCGAACTCTCCGACTTTGTTCACCGCAGACTCCGCCCATCACGTGCTTTGCGAATTCGTCGTGCTACTTCTGATAGTTTTACGTGTGTGCAACCTGCGTGGGTGGGTATTGCCCTTTTCATCGGTTTTTTTTCTGACGAGAGTCACCACCGTGTCTTATCTTCGCTTCCCGGGGAGTCCTCGTCATTCTCTCGTACTCGCAGCTCCGTGACAAGTAAGCCCGCAATCGTCGCGACTACCAGTAAGTCATGCTTTTTGTGACTGGGAGCCATTCCAGCTATATTTCAAAACGGGTGCGCAGTAATTCCGTCAGCAACGCTGAGGACGACCGGTTCTTGAGCTGTTCCTTATGTACAACGGGGAATAAATAGTGCTGAGGGCGAAATTAACGAAATTTGAGTTAATTTTGTGACGTTCCCCCGTCGGGGCGGGTACCGGAACCCCGTTCAGTCGCCTGACGGAAATCAATACGTTAGATCAGCGCATGTATGTGTGGAGAAGAAGAAATGTTTTCGCTCCTTATCAGGGTCGCTGCTGTCGCCCCCCGTCTCAGCCCGCCTCGACACCGAGACCCGTTTCTCACCCCCCGTCGCCCCTTCTCCATAGCCCCGCAAACAAGCCAGCCGTTGTTATTAGCCCAACTTAGACACTAGCTCACCGATCCTCCAAAGGCCATTCATGTCCCGGCGATTTTCGCTTTTGCAGCAAATTCCTCCTCCTCTCGCCTCTCCCATCGCCCCTTCTGCCCCATCCAAGCCGAGCTCAAGCATGGAGGGTGGCGCTGGCGCGGTTTTATAGGTGAGGACGACACGACACAGCGGTCACTTCTACTTGCCGGAAACCGCGTGCAAACATTACGTCACATAAACATTCGCGGGGCGTCTGCCCCCTCCGGGCCGACCGTGCTGCCTCGCCACGTCCCTGCTCCAGAGGAATTTCCCTGTTGATTCTCGCCTTCTTCTGAATCATGCACAGCAGTGAAACTCAGATAGTCGAAATGAGTGATTACTCGTGACAGCTGCTGTCACCAGCCTGCCCTGACTACGACTGGATTCCAAATACGCGCTTTACACTGTGGCCACTGCGACGTTCGCCCAGTTCCCCTCCTAATTGGACTGTATTTCGACAGAACATTTGCGTCCTGGTCGGGTGGGTCCCAGCCTGTTCCATGGCGTCAACTCGGTAACAGCATCCTTTCTGCGGAAAATTCTGGTCGAGACATCTATTTTATTGAATTTCCGCTAGTTCCGCAAGATTCTTGTCTCTAATGCGATTATGCCAAGCTTATAAAACAGTTTTCGGATGTCGTGTCAAAGATATTTAGTTAAGTGGGTTAATTGGATGAATTAGCACGGGTTGGTTCACCCCTTGTCCAAGAGTTAATGTAACTTCCGAAAGGTTTGAGCGAGTTGTTGCTAAACTGAAAGCCATGGCAAAATCCTTCAGTGTTGTTTCTCTTTAGATAGAGCTTCAGCTTCCGTTCTGTTCCTCTTCTGTTTCTATATGAAAAGCTTCATTAGTTTCGTCTTTTAGTTCATTCTTCGCTTCTCCTATTTTCATTGAAAATAGCAGGTTACATCTCTAAATATTAAAGTTTTCCGCGAAATGTAAGCAGGTTAGGGTGCTAAAAACATTTTCTTGAGTTGGTTTTCTCCAAAAATTGACGTATTTCAGGGAATTTTTGCAGTAGCCATCTCGAAGATTTCATCTTCAATGTTTTATCTTCTACAATCTTGACGTTTATTTTCTTCATATTTTATGGTAATACTGCGGTAAACATATAAACTGTTTTGCATCAAATTTAAGAACATTTTCTAGCGAAAATCTAAAATGTCAAATCTCTGAATAGATTCTTTTCTCATTTTTTTCTCACTTTTATGTAATATATTGCTAACATGTCATGGTATTTTTTACAACCAGCCAATTCCACAGTCTGAGAACAAGTGTATAGTGGAGGCTGCTATAAGGACCTTTCCCATTTATTAATTTAAGAATATGCTCATGAGGCTGCGATTTTTGAAGTATTTTTTGCTGGACTTCACCGAGCTGCTTTTTCTTTCAGACACATTTGTTAATTGAAATTAGGTGAAAACTGCTCGCCATATTTGCACGTATTGTATTAGACGTTTGGATATATTTGTTGTGAGATGAACACTCAAAAGAACTAGTTTACTTTCCCTCAAGTCCCTAATTCTGCTTTTTTCACGAGAACCATCGGAAAATTCAAAGAAATTTGTTTTTCTGTTCACTGTTTAGATCCTTCTTTAGAAAAAAAAATTGTCCGCATATTCTCAACTTTCCCCATCAGAGGAAATTTTTGTGATCGTCATCGGAACTGACACGTGAACAACGACAAAGAAAATACATTTTTGGTGTGCGTGAGTGTGAGCCTGTTTATTTCAGCCTTACGTATTCTACCTACCTTGGATTGCAACTTTTAAGCCTCCATTGGTGGTGCATACTGCCAATATTCTTTGATTTAAATGTGCGCTCTCCTTGCACAGAAATTTCGGGCTATTTCTTGGTAACTGAATTAGGGCTAGTCATATGTATGCCAAAATAGCCCTCGGTGCCCGTCTTGTGCCACTGCCCTGTAAACTCAGTGCAGTGACTCAGCGATCCCTGCTTCCGCGCTCAACACCTCGTCCCGCTGTCCGCTTTCGTTTTATCATGTTTTCGTCCCGGATGTTGTGCTGATAAGGGGGTTTCCCGGTATCGATTGATAACGCGTTCCCCTTGAGTGCGCCATGGCAGTCCCCTTGAACTTCGCTCCTTCATTTGATCTGTCGGGGTCGATGCACAAAGATCAGCCTGAGGAGCGATTCAGACGGCCGGGCGTACTGGGAGAGGCTGTCTCATTCACGGACCCCATTGTATACTTGACGGCAAGGGCCGGCCGTGGTGTACAAGCGGAAGTGGCGTTCGGCCGCGTGTTCGAAGCTGCACTTGAGTTACAGGCCCTTCAGCGGGCGTTTAACACAACTATGGACACCCAGCTCCCTCGAACCCCAGCCAACGCAGGGCAACGACTTTTCGGTTGTTCCGCAGGGACTTGTGACGAGCACTTTGCCCAGAGTGTCCACAAAGGTGTTTTCCGTCCCGGCTACTTTCCTCGGTGCTGTATTTATCGCAGCCTTTGTGCTGATTCCTCTGTTCTTAGGTGTTTGTTGTTTGTTTGTCTGTTTGTTCATGTCTTCTTCGTTCCGTCGCTCTAAAGTGTCTACTCGAGCAGCTCTAACGACGCAAACTTACTTGCTGAACTCGTTCTGCATTCTTTACTGGGAATTTCTTGTAATATGCTAAAACCCAAAAATTTCACTCTCCAAGTAGTTATATTTGCAAGCGGGAGATCACGTCTGAAAATTCATTGTCTCTGGATCTCTTTATAGTCACTTTGCGCATCCCTATGCAATAAATAGATAAACGCTTTTGCAGTAGGAGCCCAAAAACTGCTATAGGATCAGTCAGCCAAAATGGGGAGAAAATTTTAAAATTAATTGACACTTTCTTCAAGTCGTTCAAGATGAAATTGGAATTTTGATATAGATTAAGGTTCTATGAGTACTGCAATCATATGTGGTCAAGCTTATTCCATAGGTCTCCATGCTTTCCAACTGTCCGATTTTACAACAAACTTTAAAGCGAATGAGAGTATTAAACCATTTGACAAATTTCCCTTCTATCTACAATAAATCCCACTAAGCGGATAATGTTTTCTTTCTAATTATGGCCACGTAGCTTTTTCTTCTTTTTCTTCTTCT
>KN549231.1:9001-19124 GCA_000797555.1 Oesophagostomum dentatum | reverse complement strand
CTGCTCTTGCTACTTGCTACTATCAAGTAACTGTAAGATTCTATATGACAAGCGTGAGCGAGAACTCGTTCAACAGACTGTGCCCCGATAGCTATAGTCTTATAGTCGACTGAGAGCAGCAAAAGTTCAGGACAGACGGCAATTCTATATACTAATCTATCTAAAAGCATAACGGCTCCTTCAACACGGCAATCATAGAAAAATCAATTTCCACAAATTTAGTATGTAAACAACAATTTTTAAATAACTCTAAAATAAATCACCCGAAATCAGACATCTCCTTGCATTTAAACTGGAAACGTGGTAGCAACCTTGCCTTTTCTTGAGAACAATATTGGCAGAGAACTGGTCGTAACGTTCAGATAAGGGTTCTTGGAAGAAACCTACGACGTGGTGTCAAAATGTTTAGAAGGACCTTTACTAGCACTCAAAAAGGGCGAAGTTCCGGCTACAAACTACAGGTTCTCTGTCTTTTTTGTTCATTAATAAATGCCAGGACCCTCGCTTTTGATGCAACTGCTGGTAACTCGCAATCGGATCATGTTCTACTCAACTGAAAAGCCGGTGCACTCGCGAATGCTGTGCAATTGCAGCAATTGCGGAGTCAGGAACATACCGACATACCTTGAAAACGAGGGGATATCTACAGGGGTCACCCCTCTGTGCATGACATATAGCCGGTGAAGTTTCACAACTGAACGATGCTTTTGGGCTAAGATAGACCCCGCCTCCACCTCGCCACCCATAGCTGCACACCGCGTGCAAATGCACCGACTTTTCAACTCCACTATAAGTGTGTGAGTTCAGATGGGAGTGCTCGGATGACCGCAGTCTGAACCCCATACACGTATCTATACGGTTTTAATATACCGCTATTTTTCTGAAAACCGCAACCCCTTCCCCACACATACCACTTAAAGAAAATGAAAAGATAACAGCTGTACTAGTATAGACAGTAGATGCAACAGCAATATGCTGCAAACATGGCGCATATCCTTAGGATTTTGACTAAAAAGACTTACATCTATAGGGCCTGCTGCTGATCCATCAAGATGAATGTAAAGTTTGTGTAACTCAGCACGCAGTTTCTTCTGGGATCCCTTGGCTGGTTCCACTACAGCAGCTTGAAAGTTTACAGGTAATCCGTACCTATAAGTCGCTCGCACTGTTGGTTACGGTCAAGTTACGAAGAGTAGATAAAAGATATGAATATGAAATATATGACAAATTTCGCTTACCGCAAAACTGATTCCACAAAGACGCGGAGGGCCTTCACATGGATGTATGCAGCAAATATCTCGCCAAAGTTGATTTTCAACCATCTAGATAAACAAATACAAGCTGCAGTTTTTGTAAATGAAGTACACATATACGGATACCTTATAAGTGGTGCATACTGTCGTTGTTTCTCCGCAACTAACTTGTCCCGCTCGTTCTTTCCAGCTTTCAACGACTCTTCATCGTAGACGAAATCGCGTACTATGAACCTAAATTATTTACAGAAGGTTTTCTGAAGCTCCGGTTATTATACCTGCTAAAATTTACAGCTACATTTAGGGCATTGTGTATGGCAAAGTAGTAAATACGAGTTTCCTGCGAAAGATCCCAATCATCTGAACTACAGTTATCTTTAAGAAGAATAAAAATCATTTGGAAAACGTTACTTCCAACCTGCTTACTTTCTGAGTACAACACAAGTTACAGGATGAACCAATTGCATCTGGGATTTATTTACTTATTAGTTATTTATTTACTCTTTTATTTCCTTATTTAGTTATTTATTTATCTGTTTATTTTTCCTTCTCATGCTCCATTTATACTCATCTTAACTTTCAAATTACGATGAAATGTAACGACTAATTCAAATTTGGACAGGATGCTCGGTGTTGCAAGCTGGAATGACCGTTCAAAATCGCTTGATGAAACGAGAGGTGCAGGTCATTTGCTGCACAGACGAACTATGTGTTTCAGTTTTAAGAAATTATCTTTAGACTTTTGGAAGCTGAATTTAAAGTCCAATGTTTTAATGGGCTACATCGAAGTATGAAAAAAGGAGAATAATCGTCGAGATCAAAACATGCAAGTTCAAGAGAAGTATAAAAATGTGTCATCGCTCACTTATTTTCTCTGGCAACCATTTTGAATTCATCAATGACCTTCTTGAAAAGCGTCACAGAGTAGAGTGCATGTTCGCCTTCCTCGGTGATTAGTCGACTCGAACCTGGAACGACCATTGACGTGAACGTCGCATATTTCTGTTCCCACTCCTTGGCGTTAAGCCTAAAAATGTTGTAGTTGCTCACTTACAATACCATGAAGAGAAAGAAAATGAAAAAGCTTGCAATGAAAAATGATTTACTAACTTAGGAACAACAACCATCAGCGTTTGCAAATACTCGGAATTGAGCACAAAGTCGTCAGCTTTGACGATATCCGCAAGGTCTTTTGTGATCAATGAGCCCCTAAAATACTAAATTAGTCAAAGAAGCTAACTAGGAACTCATCAAAAAAGCTTACGTTGTTTTCCTGTCAATCGACGCCAAGCTGTTCTTCAGATTATTGTATGCTAGCGACTTCTGCTTTAAATCATTGTCAATCTGGGTAACTTGCTGAAATTTAAATGTGTAAATCTCCAAAAACAGAGTCAGGCTTTATAATTTGAGTTGACAGATGCTTAAAAGACTCCCAAATCATGTAAGCCGACATCATACGTGGGTTGCATTACCCATTGTGTGCTAACGTTGTAAATCTTCAGTATCGCAGCCCTTTTATTACTGCGGTTTATGAATTACGTGCATAGTTAGTAACCCTGTCACCTGCTCGAGGCCTCGTAATATGAAAATAGAGAACTGACTGACAGACAACAGCAACTCCCCTTTAGATCGGCAAGTATCTTTGATAGCTTGACAGCTGTCGCAAACTACTAAGATTTGATCCTAATACGCTCCTTTCAAAAGTCTTCCTCATTAAAATATCCCGCCTATTCATGAAAGTCTAGCGGCCTCACGGAGGACAATAAGGTATCTTATTTAGTTCTTCTTTTTTGCTAGTGCAACATTCTCATCTAGCAGAGTGTATTGCGCAGAATATGACCTGTTGACCTGTACAAAGTTAGAATGAATCTTGTTTAAGTTAAGGAAAACGCGTAGATAACCGGCAGCCGGCAAGCAATCGTTTCTCTTGCCACATACCTCGTCCCTATGGTAGATTACAGAAAAAAGAAGAAAGCAGCGAAGAAGAAGAAAAATTTGTCAAAACAAGAGTTGTGACCCACCTTTCCGATAATCTCACTGAGCACTTTAAGCGACTGCTTGAGCGGATATTTTGCACCTTCCCACTGGAATTTTGTTACGTATGTTTTGATGTCCTCTAAACAATAACATTAAGGAAAGAAGCTAATCAAACCAAAAGAAGTGAACAAACCGAAACAACTCACTGTTGTTGATGAGCAAATTCTCTGCCAGCTTACTTCGATCGTCTTCCAGAACGTCACCAAAATACTGAACCAGTTTTCGCGTTACACTAAATTCGGGTTACTATATTTAATGTTAGATAAACAAAAAATTTCTGTATATTTACGTAAGGCAAAAATGGCGCTATTCTGCAACTCTTTACCCAAAGTTACAAAGCTTTATTCTTTACCAAAAATTCGCATGATCGTACTATTCAACGTATCGAGTCTGAAAATGGTACTCATTTTGTGTGATCAACCATTTACGTAACGGCCATACAGTACGTTCGTCTCAGCCTATGCTGTGGCGGACACGTGCAACGCAAGAAATGATTGCAACGCCAGGATGTAGAGCAGCACAAAGCTGTCTCAGGCATCCGTTCGCTGCAATTAAATCAGAACTGAGGAATCGTAAGTCAAACAACTCCAGCATAGGCAAGCTTTCACTGTTACTCTCCGTCAAAATCACAGTAAGGACGCAAACAGCAAAAATGACTGCGGCAACCAGAGGCGATTACGGGATCAGTTCGACTCTTGGTGTGAAGAAATAAGTCCGTTACATAATACGCGAGCTCGGTGAGCTAGCAATGTTACTGCGGAGGTCAAACTGCTGTGTGGCAGCATCTGCAGCCCTGGGCCAGCTCGCCGAGATCGCGCACTATGCAAAGTTTTAGTAGCTGAGCGTACTTGCGTTGGGCTCAGAGTTTAAAAAAAACTTGGCCGAAAATGTAAACGACCGTTATCAAACGTTATCACGTTGCGTACCCGCTAGCACATCCTCACCGCCGCGTTGCAGTTCGCACGTGTTTCTTCTTCGCAATCGTCTTTTCCCTCTACTTTTACATCTGCTATATATAATTTCCGGTATTCGGCCAGCGTAAATATGCGCAGCCCCTTAAAGGTACAGGCTCACCTTATTGTCACGGTTGAGATAAAAGCAAATTCTTCCTCTGCCGACGCGCTGTTTCAGTGACATATGTATTATTCAACAAAGCATGCAGAAAGCTAGGTTCCTACACATAAAACCAAAGTTCTTTGCATGAGTTTTCATGCTACAGGTTCCATCCCTTACCTATTTGCACTGTTGCAATTTCTTACAAACAAAACAAACCGTTGTCGTAACGTTGTGATAGGGAGACAATTTTCACCTAAAGCCTTCACAGAACTTGTTAAAAAAGTGAGGTGTAAGAAAGTTTTCCGTTTTAAAGTATGCACGGCGATCAATTCCAGATGCCAGAACTACTGCGCTGTGCATGCAATTTACGGAGTGACCTGACCAGAATTTTGGAGAATCAGAATTGAAGGATTAGAGATTTCTTGTGCAACGTTATTTTACTATTCACTCCTGCGCGCAGCAGCAGCCTTTTTCAAACGCAAAATACTCCTGTTAATCTACGAAGTTTACCTACCCAAAGACGTATTTGTTTTTGCAACAGCTACTCTGCGAACGCTGGCAAGTCCTCTCAACTTGGTACTTTTTTAAAGATAAGACCACATTTTCCAGGCTTCGCTCATACACCATTCGATTTCTCAGGATAAACGGAGTCCACCAAGGACTCGCATTTGAATTCGCTCCCCATCGAAGCCCTGCGGTTTATAAGCAAAAAAAAACCAGATGAGAAGATTTGCCGGCAGAGCAGCTCTTCCAAAAGACATACGTCACTGGATAACGAAACCTCGTAGGTTAGCAGAAGGACCTGCATTTAAGAAAAACTTGAATCATAGAAAAATAACTCGCAAACTGAATAAGTCGAGAAGAGGGTTCAAAGTCAAAGTCAGAGTTCCCCCTCTCGAGTCTTTAAAAGTGATCTACGGCATAGGACTGAAACGGTTTTCCACTTATGGAGAGAACGCCGCGTCGGCCCAGTACCAAATCTGACATTTTAATTCCTTAAAAATAATGTTTTCGACTGCTTGGTTCACCTAGCTTCCGCTGATCTGCGACAAAATCCCAAAAACGACTTCAGGTGAAAATGTGCCCTTAAGTTTGTTTATAAATGCTTCACCGCTTGTTTTCATTCCTAGACGGCATACTACAGCCATCAGTTCCTGAATAAGTTCCTCCCCGTGGAATATTTCACGCCGGTTTCGATTTTTTGAGCAAAATTCAAAAAAGGGTAATCAAGCTGTTTTTGTTGCAAATTTTTTTCAAAAAAATTGCTTTTGAACCTATAAAAAATTAACTTTAAAAATCTGGCTCCAAAGTTCTTCAACAGTTAAGCGACATCATAACTGTGACCTTTAATGCACCACAAATTTATGCAAAAAAGCACTGTAGCGAGAGGTTTATGTCTCACCTACCCTTCTGCTGTCGAGTCAAGCTTGCTGAGATCATCTGAAAGTCCAACGAGTTGGTCGAGAGTTCCTACCTAAAAATCGACTTGACGCATAAAGGAATAAAAACTTGATATCAGTCTTTTTGCTCTAAACGTTCCACTACTTCGGCAGGACTACCTATCGACCCTGAAGCTCTTGATCTAAACTGAGCAGTTAATCAAAAATGATCTCCATCCTGGCATTGCGAATGGAGGTATCGCATCGTCCTATCAGAATGGAAGTGGGTTGCGTAGACCAGCTTCCAGGGATACTTGCGGAAACCGCGTACATAATTTGGGGCGCGTTGTAGCGCAAGCGTGCGTGGTATCGCCGCGTGTGGAACTGCGCAACATTCTTCATCAGAATAAAACATAATCGTGATGCAGATCGTTTGTGATGAAAGTCAGCTCATTGAAAACTTGCGCATTCTCTCATAGGACTACCAGTACTAGATGATATGTAACGTCGGCATCATATCGGCGACAAATTAATGTCACAAATCGCGTTCAAATAAAATTCCGACCGTTGCTGTTCCCCACAACAACCATGTCAAAGCTAGTCTCACTTAAGAATTCAGTCTGCGTACAACGGTTCACTGCTAACTAGCTGTAGGCAATGTGTACCGTCTGCGACCAGGGAAAGGCCAGCCTATCAGGCCTCCTCGAATGGACTATACCACGAAATGATACCCAAGCAATGTGCACAATCCGGCGGCGCTGCTGCATTGCAGCGGAAAGCCGTGACCGGAATGCCTCGCAACCGATCGACTGCCGACGTCATCGGATCGTGTGTGTTTGCACAATAGTCAAGACATGGTACATTTACTTCAGCCACCTCTGTGAATGTCCAAACCATATTTTTTGAAGCCGCCCCATTCGCCGTACTAGGAGAACCCGTTCGCCGCGCGGCGAATGGGGCCCTACTCACTAGACATACGATTCGACCGAGTCAGATCGAGTCGAGTTTCGGATAACTTGATTATTGATTGATTCGAAACGTTGAAACTCGAAAATCTCTGAACACCGAGTAAACTCGGAATGATGAAACTCGCAAGGACCCAAAAATCGAAATGTCGAAATTCGAGAAAAAAATTTCTTCGAGTCGTATGTCTACTACTCACAAGAATTGTTTGTCCCGCCCCATTCACCACGCGGTGAACGAGTCTTCCTGCTGTGGTAAATGCCGTCCCTCCCAAAAGTGTGTTTCGGACCCACACCCTTTCTTGCCATGGTTAATCTAGGTTTGACTCAAGATGTCAAAGCAGCTCGAACTGTACTGGAAAATATAATAATTTTCAATTAAGGGAATTGTTAAAGCAAGCGCAAATCCTGCTTCCATTCAAGACACAATGACTGAACAGTAACGGCTGATGACTCCTTTTCTGCTAACATATAACAAACTCAGAACAAAAAGAAATCCGGTCATCTCACCTTCAGATCGGGGATGTTAAACTTCGAGTTGTTTGACAGATTTGAGGTGGCGCGGTTCAGCTTATCCCAAGCATCGTTGGCACCTTTCTCGCCGGGCGCCGATATGAGCCAGTACTCTCCGGACGAGACCGACATGCCTAAATTTTTTTATTTATAACTCTTCGTTTATTCACACTAATACAATATATCAACGAACTCCTCTCTACGAGGATATGGAACAAAGGAACGCAAATATATGCGGAAATAATGGAGAAGAAACATAAAAGTGGGCACAATCACAAGTAAAAAGAGAAATCTCTTGCTATACATGGAATGAGTGACAACATTTACTATTTATCCATTTTGTAAGTATTGGAAGTTTGCTATTCTTCACAGAATAACGATCACAGATAAAAAGCAAAATACAAAAAGATGACTGCTGAAAGGGAAGTTGTTCAGATTCCAAACACGCGAAAGAGGGCCTGTACTCGACGATCAAAAGCGATTACTGTGATATTCTAGGGATGTCACGAAAAAGGGTAAAAACAGTGCTGGTAACCAGTGGACTTTAGATATATTTGGTTTCGATTCTGACGGTTCCTTCTGTCTTTGGCATTTTGTTGTATCCGGGAATTTATGACGTTCCAAGAATAAGAGCGACAATCATGCCGTAAAGGCCAAGTACTTCAGAGAAAATAAGAATGAGGATCATTCCGACGAAAAGACGTGGTTGCTGGGCTGTTCCACGCACTCCGGCATCTCCGACAATGCCGATTGCGTATCCGGCACCAAGACCGCAAAGCCCACAGGTCAGGCCAGCCGCCAGATGCGCGAAGCCTTTATTCAAATTGTAGCCATCGCTAGACGCGGTCACTTTTCCTTTTAACACCATTGCCACGACCAAACCGTAGATACCGATGATACCAGCCATAATAACAGGAATCACAGACTTCATAATCAGCTCCGGCCGCATCACTCCCATCGAGCAGATACCAACCGCCGACTTCGCAGTGCCGTACGCGGCTCCGAGCACAGTGAAGATTTGAGCAGATGCAGCTCCCATATAGCCGAAGAACGGCGCATAAGCGGGCTGCTCGGCAGTGGCTAGATCGTAGGACATACCTGAAGAAACGTATTCTTGACCGTGAGGAAATCAAGATAACACATAACGACTTGAGCATTGAAATACAATTTGCATTTAAAGCACTTGTTACAACGCATGATAATCTATTTGATAAACCGGGCAGGGCTGAAAGCCCCCAGTGTCCACCGACACGAAAGATGGAGCACACTCAACGATTTTACCATGAACACCGACAACCGCTAAGATCTCAGCGAAAACACTGACGTGCACTGTGAATTATCTGAAGTGTTAAAAACGGGAATACATTTATCTCGCACGACGTTACTATTTTACCCCAACCCTAAATCTCACTTCCATCTCAAAACTTGTACAGTGAGGTTATTAGACCAGCAAATCACGAAAAACGTCTTCATGCTAAGCAGTAAAGCTTTACTGCAGTGCTATGGTAGATGGGTACTGAATAAATATTGCATACTCGTCATTACTTGTAAAAGTTATAGTTCCTCTGTATATAATGGAGTTGACAAGTCGGTGTGCAGTGACAGAAATCGCTAGCCATGGCGCAAAATTCCACTCAGGACCGGCTGATGACAGTAACGGCTGATAGCCGGCCCCATCAATCCCTACTCAAGTGGCTGCGAACATTCGCGTTCGGACTCGCCTATCTGGCAGCCACAGCATAGTAGTGAGACTCGTATTTCGCTTGAAGCGTAGAGGATAAAGGAGTAAACTATATTCCTTGAAGTGTTTATTCTCAAGGATAGACCTAACCATTTTCTTCCTTTTTCGCTCTGAGCCGTAATGCCTGCGGCAGGAAGTTGATAGCCAAACAAAGAAATTCGTCTATTGTTAAAACATACAAGTTGTTTAACCTACAGTAGAGATGACGAAAATAAGCCTACAGAAAATGAAAGCGATATGCTAAGGTTTCGTAGCCATCCATTTTCGCATGATTTGCTAGGTTTACTAGAAGGGCAGTCTACTATGTTCCAATAGCTCCACGCAACTTACATCCAGATTTTTTTTTNNNGTTTAGCATCACACATATAAAAGGCAGGTGAGTGGGAATAATTTCACTGCCGTCCTTGACTTATTTTTTAGGAATTGAACTGTAATATTCAATCTACTAAATGTTTGCAAAGAAGTTCTATTTCTGGCTAGGAAAGGCACGTGATTTAGACAGGTAAGTTGATTGGGAAACTTCCAAAACTGTAAAAGCAATGCAACAGTGTTTAGGTTCTAATTTAAAATACCTAAACGACATCATCTGTGATTCACAAGGTTTCTTCGCGAAGAAGTGTCCTAAGTTTAAGACTCTTGGAGTTAGAAGCAGTTTCATAAATTGTAGCCATTTACATATCGAAGAAGGTATGGAAACAAAGACATCGTTTTATTCGAGTGCGGTACTGGAAACATCTCGTTGTACAGCGAAAAATGGCGACGCACTGAATTAGTAGGTCATTGTTTGCCTTGGAAACCTTTAAAAACCTTTCCTCTAGGGCTCAAGGTAGCGCCGTATCGAAGTACAATCTCACTGCGATGCTGCGGCTGCCAGATAGGCAGGTCCCAACGCGAATGTTCGAGGCCACCTGAGTAGGAATTGATGGGGCCCTTGGGGCCCTGATAGCCAGTTACGCTCAGTTAGTTTAGAAATGCCTTCTTTCTCTGATTTGTGTAAGTGCACCTACCACAATTCTGCACCGACTTGTCGACTCCCGTGTAACTAGCGTCGAGTGGGTTTCTAACTGGTAGTCGACTGTCAATTAGAAACCCTGTCCTATGCTAGTCCTATGAACGAACTATACTAGATGAGGTGTGTGTACAAGGGTACCCGCAGCCTTACTTGTGTACTAGATGTCTGCT
>KN549230.1:240629-260211 GCA_000797555.1 Oesophagostomum dentatum | reverse complement strand
GAAAAACTGAATTTTTCGAATATTCGAATTTTCGAATAAAATTATTCGAATGTTTTATTCGAATACCGAATAAATTATTCGATTCGGTCCAAAGTATAGTGTACTGAGTTAGCCCGAAAAAATCCACTTTTTCTGTGGTTAGTGGAGCAGCGGAAAAGCGTCACTGCGCCCATTTGCCGCAGGAGAATTTTGGAAGTGAGGACTTTCTGGCCCCTCTAAATTGGCCCTGACATACTTCAAAGTGTCGAGCATTACACTCATCCTTTGCCTCAACATTCTCAAACATCATTTTTCAAAAATTTTGATGCTGCTTTTTGCTTCGACGCTTTGTTCTTACCTTATTAAAATTCAAATCAATGCAGCATTATGCATGTTCTTACACAGATATCTAGTCACCTTAGGTTGTCGCTGTGGTCAAACGACGCAGGAAATGAATCCAATAATGTTGCAACTTGTTCCCAGCAAGCCGACATCTTGATAAGCCAGAGAAAATCCTCGGTAGAAACACTGGTCACATTCTCATCAACCTAAATTAGTCTAGCTAGTATCTCATCCGAAACATCAGAACATAAAAACTTACAAGAATAAGAGGAAGGCAGTCGTCATTTGTGCAAAGCATTTTATCGTCATTGTATATCACTGATCCTAGATAAATCCCTCTAGAATAAATAGGATATCTAGGGCTATTCGAAAGGAACAAAAGACTGCTGTGCACGTGTAATACTGCATATAAAGACTTGAACTGTTACACTGAACCGTAACCGCGTAAGTGTGAGTTACTTTGTAACAAGACAGAGTAGCCTCGTGCATCGTCTCGCGACTCCCAGTTCGGTATATATTCAAGCTCCAACAACATAAACCTTTAAGTTTTGAAACGGCATTCTACCGTAACGCTTATGACACTGAAGGAAAATCGATCGGCTTTCTAAACCCTCTTTCGGCTTTCGCACAGACTAATACAGTTTTCTCCATTCAAATAAAATTGAACTATCAATGGGTTAGTACAAATGAAACTGCCGCAACTGGAGTTTATACGTTCAAAATTCTATAAATAAACGAGCAAAGCCCTTTCGTGCAATAAATTTAGTAAGTTCTCGGAAGTCTTTGGCTTATTCTTATAAGTGCTTCTATTTATGTCATGCATTTCGAGGGAATATGCACTCTTAAATGCGGAAATTTTCAGTTCTAATCGACTTCAAAAAGTTCGGTTTTAAAGATGCAACAATGGGAATGGTCCGGTAAGAGCCACAGTGTTTGGTAAGTATACGGAGCTGTGTTTTATACTGGATGTATTCACAAAACCCGTAGATTGAAAAGTAAAATTGGAAATGCACACTTGCCGAGTAAAAAATCAGAAATTCTCACGATTTTGAGATATGCTTACACCAGTAATTCACCTCACGTTCGGTTTCCACAGTGTTTTTTATGCGAAACTTTATGTAGAAAGTCTTTGCCGTTGCAATTTCCTTCTTCAAATGCCCATTTTTAATGAGCCGTGTAACCGCTTATCAACGCTGCTTCTACAAAGAGTCTAATTTTCCCAACCAGGGCAAGTCGAAATAGAATTTTAGTGTGTTTCCGTTCGAAAATTCTAGGGGCATGATTCTTTGCTAAGAGTGGTTTGCTGCTTTTGAAGACGAGAGCTATGGCTCGGGAGCAACGATCACGGAAATTTTATTTGCACCATCCTGATAGAAGCCAGCAAAGCAAAAGATAAAAAATCCTACCTTGTTACGGTTTTTGAAAATCTTCTGCCGGCTATAAAGAACTCCTTGAGTCCGCCTTTCTTCCTTTTAAGACTGTTGTCTTCACGAAATGAATAAACTGTAATAGACACAATTCTGAGCAAATCTATAAAAAAATATTCGATTTTTATGTGCTGATGTGTGACTGTACTGGAGAAGGGAGGAACCATGATCAACTCATGAGCTTTCTGTCATCTCGAACCAAAAGATGGGGTAATTACGGGCACTATCCAGTAACCTGCTATGGTATATGTTAGGGTCAGGGATGAGTGGAACTCGGAATTTCGACTCTAACAATTTCCAAGCTCTTCTGTTTTTTTTCTTGGACTTCGATTTCCAACCTCAAGTTCTGCAGAAGTGTGAAAATTCCGAAATTTTCTAGAAGGAATCATTAGAATGGGAATTTTATTAAAGGCATGATGCAAAATTTCGAGTGTCAGGCATTTCAATCTAAAATACTTGCCGTTATCTGTTTCATCGTAATATATTCTTATAAGATTTTTATGTTTCTTCGATTATTTATGTATATCTCAGTTAGAAACGTTCTACGAAAACCTTTTGCTGTACGCTCAGGGCGAGGCAGACCCTTGTCATCTCTAAGCCTAGTATGAAACATGCTTCTTCACGAATTTACTGCTAAAACCTCTTTGTCTTGATGTTGGCCTTTGTAGTCGTTCCTCAAATGTGATTATAAAAGGCGTGCGATATCTAACTACGCACACGCATATTGCTTCGGAAAAGCGAATTTTAACAAGACTCAGAAGAGCAGTCTGGCTACAATCTAAAAGGTTCCACATTGTTTTTGATGAAGTATCAGTTCCACTTTCAAATGGAGCAAGTGAGAACCGAAACCGACGAAATTTATTTATTTATCTATTTTATTTATTTGTGACGTGCTTATTAACGCATGTAAAAAAAACGACGCAATCAAACAGCAGTGTTGTAAGCCCACATGAATGAAAAGCAAGATAGTTTCAAAGAATTTTAAACCAAGGTAAAACATAAAACGAGAAAGGAGAAAGAAAGTGAAGGGGATGGGAAGCGCTATGTTCTTCTAAGGAACGCGTTAACCAAGGTTTTAAAAGATAAAATGCATGGCGGGATTGAAAAGCGTTTGCTCAATCTGTTAGTAACCACTCCATCTCGATGTACAAAGAAATTAAATAGCAGAGACATAGTTGTAAGCGGCATTTTCCCCTTTGGTTCTAGATGACTGAAGTCTAAAAAAGGAGGTAGGATCAATGTTAACTAGTTCGCATTTTGTAAACCATAATGAGGACGAATCTTTGCCGACGCCTTTCAAGAGTATCAAGACCAAGCATTTGATTCCTGATCAAGCCTTGCAGTACTTCAGCGTAGTTATACCTAAAAGACGGTAAAAGAGGTTTTCTAGTAGACCATCTGCACTATCTTCAGGAGTTGTCTCTTTTTGGCCATACTAGGATAGAACACTTGCGTGCCGTATTCCAAATGTAAATTTTGAAGGCTTTCAAACTACCTGTGGACCACTCGTAGCAAGACTTCCAAAGACTAGAAACAAATAATGTCAAAGTAATAAACTGCTTTGCTGCCAGAAATTTCAAAGCTGCGCGCTATGTTAGCTAGTAAACTTTCTTGAGAAATGTTTTGTTATAGTTTAAAGTAGTTCATTGCACAATTCTCATTTTAAAAGAGCATTCGATTGTTGCTTTAACTGAATTTCTTACATTTTCTGGCAAAATTCCAAGGAGGTTTTCAAAATACAGGCTGAGAGGCAATTCCGGTACTCATTCTCAACGATCCACTGTTAATACTACTCCGGCAACTAGCTTCTACAAACTGCTTCTTCAAGTCTGCAAGAAATTTAGCTCGTTTTGATTCTCTTTCGGCCAAGCGGTAGATGTATTCTCCTTAAGCTTCTTGTATGGTGGAAAAGCTGGACATACCACTCTAATCTGAGCAACTTCGCATTCTCGTTGACGTAGCATAATCCATTACCTTGGACTGTGTTGCCTATTGCAAAATCTCTGACGCAGAAATCGATAGAGAATCTCCCATCGATGTTCAGTGGGATTCCGTCTGCCGTTTTCACTGGCATAGCACACTGTGCCAGGGGTGGTAATTCGAACCGATTCCATGTTGAATGTGAAATCAAGTTTATTTCTGCGCTAATACCGAGCAGGAAGTGTAAGCAACGTCGTCTGATCATGACGTGGAGGTAGAAACTGACATGTTTCTGAAGCTGCGGTTTGGCCGTTTAATTTGGAATTTCTGGCACATTTCCTTACCAGTCTTGGAGGTAGAAACTGGCAAGTGTCCCTATAATGCGGTGCTCCGTACCATCGCACTTGATTTTCTTCTTTTGCACAGCATGAACATTTTAGTATTCTTTTATGCCTGCGGTATCCATCTTCGACGCAAATGGCCGCATTCTGCAACGAGATCATCACTCGTGAACGGCATATCGTCTGTGATCATCATATCTAGACGATGTGGCATTTTGATACGAACTTCTCGGAGCGACGGATGTTGTAGTCCCGGCTACGAACTGCAGGGAATTCAGCCCCGTATAGCCTAGCTTCTTCAGTCGAGCATCTTCATCCATCCTCTTGATCGTGTTTGCTAGCCAAGCGTTAGTACCTAACTAGAAGCTAAAGGTGGATAAGAAGTTCTGAATCAGTCGTAACCTCTGCAAATAAGCGTCTTTCTTGATGCAAAGAGTTTCAGTAGATTCTTAATGGTCGGCTTGAAATCGATCTTGTGCGGTTGGTATGATAGGATCTACTTGACATAATTGTGATATGCATCCTCGGCTTCAAGAGATCGAATCAGACCAATCTTCTTAGCATTAAACAAAACCGAATTTGCCACACTACAGCTGACAACTAGCTTTGGCACTCTGATTCTCTTGATCAGCGTGTTCGATAGCCTCAATAACAGAATGAAAAAAGCCGAAATTTTTTTTCAGCATTAGAAACGAAAAAAACAAAAGAATGAAAAAACGAAAAGAAGTTTAATGCTTATAAATATGTCACCTGTCTTCCACAGGGGGGATTGCCTATGTCGTGTAAACTCTTCGTCAAGATCTATTAGGGACTCGATATGTTCATTCCATCCGTCTTTTCGGCCAACGATATCGTGCCAGCCTTCAAGCAAATGGTTTGTCAAGCAGTTCCGATAGTAAAAATGTTTACGATTAACTAGGAGTTACTTGATATTTCGACTAGTATAGGTTGAGCCGTCGTTGGTTCTGAGTATCCAAATATCCCTCCAGCAGATACGCGAAAGCATAACGTTGAGTTCGGCGTTAGCTCGTTAACGGAGATGGTACTTTTCTTCATATCCGTTTCCACAAAAACACCCAGAACTTGTGAAAAGTCAGGAAATGCTGACCATTCGACTGCAAATGAGCTCATTGCAAAAGCCACTTCTTAACAGCAGGAAAAAGGGAAGCGTGAAATCCTCACATACCCATATACTTGAGCACAGGTTGCATATGCTCTCGAGTCGTCTCAATGCGGAGCGAAACGCTTGTCGGTGAATCACTCTCTACCTGGAAGCTTGAAGTTTGTGATACATTGTGAAACATTTGAAAAATCTCTCTGAGAGCCGCTCCAGCACGCTTATTTCCATGGCTTAGATCTTTTCATCTGATATGCTTTTCTAAAGCAAGAGTTTCCGTGATATCGAACAACATTTGCATTTCTCATTAGTGAAGCTGTAGGCTCACTGAAAATGAGTGTAAATTCTCACCAGGGACGCAGACGCTTCTACTGCATCCGCGTGGCAACTATACAGCTGTTATGCCGGAAAACGCTGGAGGTAATCACGACTTCTGACGCTATAAAATGAACGAAAGTGTTTCTGGGGCTTTTTGCATCGTTTGCGAATATTTCCATTGTTGATATCCAAGTATCTGCTTTGGTAGCAATTTCGCGTAGGGAGAAACCACCACTGACTGCGTCTTTCACAAAGCATAAGGCAGAAGAATAGCACAACGAGCATATCTCCGGTCGAATAGTAGTAATTCGAGGGGCAAAATATTCGAACTCGAGCAACTTGGAAACATGAATACTGAACGGTCTTGAATTTGGAATAAAGTACGATGATAGATTTTTTAAAAAGTCAGCTTAGCTTTGAATAAATTCAGAAAATTCGAGTGAGTGGAGAATGCACTTTCGGTTTTATTCAATTTCCGTATATCTTCAAAAAATCCCGTTCCCGAAAATGTTCGAATTTCGCACATCTTAGAAACCCGTATTGGAATTTTTCTCGAATTTCGAATCCAGAAAAACCAGGAATATGAGTATTTGAACGGCAAACTGTTCGAACATTCTGATATTTTTCGCGCAAAAAAATGAAGTTTTTGCCCAAATTCGAGTGAACTTGCGGTAATTTCTGGCCTGGTATTCGTTCATTCGAAGCGCGAAAATTTCCGCCTTGCACGTAAACCATTTGTTCGAAATCCCTTACGAATTCAAAGTCTTCTCATCGAAAAAATCTTCGAATATATTTCTACGATATTCGTTCATTCTAATTAAGTCTTGGACCATCCGAATTGTGTGCACATTGCCTCAAAAAATCTTCGCGGCTTTTTTTTAAAACATTGCAGCTTTGGGAAAGTTATCCGATCCTTGTAAAACGAGCGCGCACTGGCTGCTCATCCTGTTACTTTAACTCTGGAATACAATCCTGGGTGTGAAAGTAGTCAACTTCGACCCCTACAATTTCGCCAGAAGAGATCGTAAGCGATCGAAATTTTCATGGTGGATTGACGTTGGGCAGTAGACCAGGGAATAACGCCAAACCGATTGGGAAAATCTAGGTGAATTATGTGGGTGCCCAGAGGTTATGCACTTTTAACGATCTCTACGCCTTCTTCCGCCTCGATTAGAATCTTCTGCTATTAACAATATGCATTCATATACTGTGGACGGTGTGCTACTGAACTATAAATAAAACACTTCATTTTACTGGCTCTTAGCCGAAACAGCACTGTTATTTTGGCTCCTCAATATTTTGGCAGTCATTCAACAAAAATTCCTGAAACCCTACAGAAACGTGAGCTAGATCTTAGAGAGTCCATGACCTTTGAATGGTGCGCAGACAGAAAACTTTTGGCTTCTATTTTTAGTGCATTAGAAAGACTACGTTTAGATGCACTATATTCTAGCCAGCTTGTGGTTCATCGTCCATAGAAGCTGAACGCCCACCTTGGCCACGCCCCCTTTCTATGACACAGTGGCGCCTATTCAAAGGCATCTAGAAAGCTGGAAAAGTTTCCTGCGCTCCATTCAAAGGTTATGGACTTTCTGAGATCTAGCTCACGCTTCTGTATGGTTTCCGGAATTTTTGTTGAATGAGTGTCAAAATATTAAAGAGCCAAAATAGCAGTGTTACTTTGGCCAAAAGTCAGTAAAATGAAGTGTTTTATATATAGTTAAGTAGTACACCCTCCAAAGTATATGAACGCATTGGTAATATTATTGGTAATAGTAAAAGATTGTAATCGGGACGAAAGAGGGGGTAAAGATCGTCAAAAGTGGGTAAATTCTGGGCACTCGCATAATTCCCCCAAATTTTTTCCCAACAGGTTTAGTATTGCTTTGTGATCTACTGCCCAATATCAATCCACCACAAAAATTCTATCGCTTATGGTTACTCCCGCCTAAACTGTAGGGTCCAAAATTGACTATTTTCACGTCCAGGATCGTACTCCAGAGGTAAAGTAATAGGATAGGCCGCCACTGCACCAGCTCGTAATGGAGGTCCGCCTCATGTCATGTCAAACTCTCAAACGATCGCATAACTCTTTCCAAATTTACAGCATTTAAAGAAAGTCGCGAAGACTTTTTGGGGCACGCAGTAGTAGCGAGCATACGCTTCCCATCCTAGAATGGCTCATTTATCACAGTTCTCACAGGTTTTTTTTCCATGGTTTTGCCTTTAAAAAAATAATAACCCAAGACACGAATAAGGTGAGATGTACGACTCTTCGTCATGACAAGCTGCAGTTTGACTTCAGGTTAACTGGCCTAAATTTTGACCAGACTCAAGCAGTAATAATAATAAAAAAATGAACTGCCCTCCTCAGCATGAAAGCAGTCAAAGGCAGGCAGGCAGCCTCTTCGCAAGTAAGACTGTGAATTGTTTCAAACCCATAAAAGTGCATCCAAACACTGCAAACGACCATTTTTCAGTGAAACTAGGCTGATACGTAACAATTCTTCTGAAGGATGTGTTCTTGAATTATTCTCTCTTATAGGTTTTCTGTAAAACTAAAAAATGGGGTCGGAAAACAGTAAGTAATAGTAACGAATCTGATGATGATGGCACCAAATTTTTTGCTAAATATCGCATAAAATGCAGTGAGCACTACTCCATTAACAGTGTTGCCAGAATGGTCTCTTAATCCTACTTTCACGCTGACTTGTGAAGTAAAGCAAAAAGCCGTTTTGTCGCTACGAGAGGTCGTGTTTTAGAAAGCGCTTGCAGTAAACTGGCGATGATTCTGTTAGAATGTCTGGAACTCGTATTGCCTCCTTAAAGAAGCACCCGGGTTAGGAACGCTTCCTGAGTTCTCAATGATTTTGAAAAACGAACTCAAAATGGGATGACGTTCAAAAACCTCGGCTCGGAGATCATACCTGACTGAGAAAATCGCTCCAGAAGGCTTATCCGCCATTTCACGGGTGAGTTGTCCATTTAGTTTTGCACAGTAGTTAAACCGCTACAACCCTTCTGCATGTGTGGAAATGTAAGACATCCATGCCCTCACGCTTGAGGCGATATGCAACTCCAACAGTGAGCGCGCGACACAATGGACAAATCGTTCACAAAATCACGGACGAGTCTTCTCAAGCGATTTTCTCGGTCATGAACGACCTCTGAGCCGAAATTTTAGAACCTCAGCTCATTTTTTCGAATCCATCTTTTAAACTCCATCGAAACCGCGTTTAACCAAGGTGAAGATAAATTTATTTCGCAGGTAAGTGCATCTCCGACTATCTAAGTGACATACTCACCTTTACTGAATCAGGCGGATCAGGGAGTTGAACTGTTGACAGCGTTCTAGTCATCCGCTCAAGGACTTGCAAATGGGCATCCCACATGCGATAAGCCTTGCTGTTTTCCTGAGAGAAAATGTTATTTTAAAGAAGTATGAACTGCATGCAGTACCTTTGTTTGTTCCGATGATGTCAGCTGAGAAAGTTGGTCACGTACGAAGCTCAATGCAGAATCAAGGGCTACTCTTCTTTTCTCGATACTGTTCACTAAAACGGAATACGTATAAGAGCAAAATGATAACAGGTGTTCCTGAAAGTTGAAGTGTTGTTTTCTTGCAGTCTGTTTAAGTAAATGAGTAAAATACATTGTCATATTGACGACAAAACCTACTCCGGTAGTGCTACCTGCTCGAACTGATAATCTGATTTTGTAAACGTAATTTTAAAGGAATCAGACTTACCATCTGAAAATCATTCATCTCTTGCGGGAACTTTTTTCTTTTAACTACAAAGCAATTAATGGAAATGACGTTTGAACTTCACGTACTCGATAGATTTTCCTGAGCTCCACAGTTTTGAAGCGAGCGAACACATCGGCCTGCACGAAGGTTGAGTGCCACGTCAAGAAGTGTCCATCTTCTCGAGTATTCGGCGTACAGACCGCACTTCAGCTTCGCATTGACATTGAACGAATTCTTGCTTAGTATTGCGCGCAGCGCCTCGTCGTCGTCCTTTTCGATAGACAACAGTGCGGCTAAATTCAAATTCGTTTTAAAAGGCATTAGGTGCGTCATACGGTATACCATATGTAATTTCAATCCTGTGCACTGCCTACCGTTTACATCACGTTAAAGGATTATGTTTGTATCCGTGTGCATGTCGCGGCGCGCTTTTCAACAACGTAAATCGACAACAGGACAAGTCAGATAACGGAACAGCTTACGCGTTAATAGCGAACGGGCAGACACAGTTTTGTTTAATGCATATGCATGGCGCGGCAGAAAAGCCGGATGGTTTGGTTTTCAAGTTATGTTGAAGAAGCCATTCTAGCTTAAGCTTTGGTTTTTGTAATTTTTTGTAGGGTCGCTGCCGGAGATGTGCGCAGTTACGATTTATGGTTTTTGTAATTTTTTGTAGGGTCGCTGCCGGAGATGTGCGCAGTTACGATTTATGGTTTTTGTAATTTTTTGTAGGGTCGCTGCCGGAGATGTGCGCAGTTACGATTTATGGTTTTTGTAATTTTTTGTAGGGTCGCTGCCGGAGATGTGCGCAGTTACGATTTATGTTTTACGTTCACGGATTATGACCATTTTGCGTTTTACGGACCCCGTAAAAGCTGGAAAAATTTCGTGAAAAAATTCGCAAATCTTTCAACCGGAGAAATTCGTGTTCGGCGTGGCATAAACGCAACAAAAATTCCATTTTTTTCATTTTTCATATTTAGGCTTGAAATACCTGTATATTAAGCGTCTTGCTTGAGGATATATTTGTACCACTGCTACCTCTACTGAATCTGAAAGTTTTTCAGTACTGGGCTTGCCGCTGCTTGTAATAACGGGCCTAGGCTGTCATTGCGAAGGTGTAGGACGAAATCCAATGCTGAGATCTACTCACTGCCGCCGGCAATGTTCTGAGTTCATTCTTGCTCTGCAGTCCATTTGCACAGTGGGATGCAAGCGTGACAGCCTGACAAACTGGGGTAGTAAACGAGGATGCGGAAAGCGGAGGAATTACGGGACCAAAACTGCACAGACTGGGAGCTCTGATCTGGCCACTTTTCAGTGATTTAAGAACAGGCCAAACGGTCCAGAATCTTGAAAATTTTTAGTTTCTTCTGCCAAAGGTCACACCCACTAGGTTTAACACTAGAATGTTTGTGTGATTTGACTTGACCAACTTCCGTCTTCTAGTTTATTTTTTTCCTCATATTCGGCATGCTGTTGTTCGAATCCTGCTGTGTCTTTGATCTACTCTTTTCTGACTACACTTTACATTATTCCTTCACGATTTAACTCATTGCAACGCCTGTAATACACCTCCAATGAAGCATATGCAATAAGTACTTCTCTAACTACTTCATATAGTCATGCCAAATTATTGTTCGAAGAACAAGGGTCAAAAAGTGAACAATCTAGGTTCTTCGGTTCCTGAATTCAGAAGAAGGTGCATTACAAAATCTTGTGCGAACAGCAGTAGTTTTCCTTTGGGCTAAAACTTACGATTTACTACGAATCTTTACGATTTGCGATTTGCGGTTTTCGTAAATAAAATCCTTTGTTACGCACATCCCTGGTGGTGACATGTTCACAATTAGCTGCATTATGTTATGGAGGCGTCCTTAGGGAAAAATACCATACTGCTTGTTCATGTACACTCTTGATCTCTCTTGAATCTCAGGAACAAACATTTCCATGACTCTTAAAAACAGTTGTTTTGATATCAACATTGTTTCACGGAAAGTTGTCTGCTTTAAGTTTAAAAAAACTTCCCAATTTGATCAATAGAGCTTGGGGCGCAGCTACTGTTGCAAAAAATCCAGCAGAACTTAGTATTTAACCATTTTAACGACAGCAGCACATAATACCATGGCGTGAGACATGAAATTTAGTAGATTCAACAAATGTACATGTTGTTCCATCTTTTTACGAATTACTATTGCGATTCCTAACTATGAAATTAGAGAAGAGAAAACTCCAAAGTGGTTGTCTTAAGCCCCTTGCAGAGTACGCGAGCTGGGCAAGCTCGCCAGTGCTGTAGGGGCTGCCACGCAGCAACTTGACTACCCCTGTAACACTGCGAGCTCGCCGAGCTCGCCAACTCTGTGTGGGGCTTTAGCTAGAAACTCGTCAGCGAGACCTTCTCCACGCGCCGTCTGCAGAGGCACATAGTGTGCGTAACCTTGGATTATTGGAAGTCACTAGTGAGTAAATTTATTCACGAACATTGCTCATAAATGCTCTGTACCTCCATGAGTGTACAAGCAAAAAATTATCCTTCTAGTATTTTACCCTCTTTATATCTGAAAAAGTACGCTTCTGTTGAAAAAAGGGGGAATTTTCCAGCAAGTGCTCAGCTAGAGCAGTTTTTTCTCAGATGCGAAGGCGGAGAAACTAAAACGAAGGGAACTACATTGCCAGGTTGATGTATGTGTCATCGCACAGTCCGCTGCACTTGTTTGGATTCCGCACTTTCTCTTGCTCTTGAAAATATCATTTCTTTTCTAAGGAACCCGCTCCAAGCACAGACAGCATTTGTACGCGGTCTAATGAAACGCGTCAATGCTTGTCGCGCCTGTAGGGGCATGTTTGGGGGACGTAGTGGTGCCCTTAACCCACTTTTGAGCTAGTGCTGCCTTTATGGTGGAGCAGAGGCCGTTCAACTAATTCTGCTTCCATTTGGAAAAAAGGTGAGCTTTAGTATTAGGTATTAACACTTTAGTATTAGGTTGTAACATAATTATTGTTACACGAAATTTAACGTTGCATTAAGCTTCCTCGGGGATTCAAGACACCTGACACGTTAGATATTATAAGAGTAGGTAAGACCAGCTTTACCATAGATGTAGCTCATTTCGATCCCGTCTCTACTGAGGAGAAGTAATGCGTCTTTCACGAGATCAAGTTCGCCTTCTGATATTTTACGAATTTCGCTTAGGAAGCGCAGCAGTTGAAACCGCTCGCAATATATTTCCTAGGATAAGAGAGGGCGTCATCAGTTACGACACAGCAAAGCGCTGGTTCGCCAAGTTCAAAAAGAGGCACAATCAGCTTCGAGACGATCAGCACTTTGAGAGACCAGTTGAGCTTGATGAAGATGCATTAGAAGGTCTTATCCAAGCAAATCCAAGGGCTACAACGCGGAATCTGGCAGAACAGTTAGGGTGCTCTCCTATGACGATAGAAGGGCAAATGAGGAAATGCGGAAGGAACTGGAGATTTGGCGTGCGGATACCACACGAACTTTCCCGTACACTCAGCTTCAAGCAAGGGTGGACATATGCATGAATCTTTTGTCGCGGCGTCGTACTTTTGCATGGACCAGGGATATCATCACTGGTGATGAAAAGTGGGTGGCCTATGTCAACGTCACACTCAAGCGCCAATGGCTACAGCCTGTTGAAACAGGGCCTGAAGCAGCTAAGCCCGAACTTCATCCGCGAATGGTGATGTTGAGTGTGTGGTGGAACACCGATGGAGTTATTTATTAGGAGCTGTTGCCAAACGGTTCTACGGCCACTTCCGACCACTACTGTCGCCATTTAGACGAGGTGGCTTCAAAAGTCCGAGGAAAACAAAGCAATACTTACTTAATATACGATAACGCAAGGCCACACGTAGCTGCAATGACGCAGCAAAAATTGCTGGACCTTGGTTGGACGGTGTCGCCACATCCAGCGTATCCGCCAGACGTATCGCCAAGAGATTACCACTTATTCCGGTCCCTAGCCAAGGACATGAGGAACAGGCGCTTTGACAAAGAAGGCGACCTCAGAAGGTACCTCACCCAGTTTTTTGAGCAGAAGCCCAAGGAGTTCTACAAGCGTAGGATCACAGGCCTGCCAAATCGTTGGCGCGAAGTCGTGCGTACTAATGGTAGATACGTATCCGATTAGATGCCGCTTATTATTTGTAAAAATTGAAGTAAATTTTCTTTGAGAAATGAGGCAATAATTATGTTACCAACTAATACAATCGAAATAATCATAAACATACATAACAACGAAAGAAAAAAGCAAAAGTCAACTTCTGGCTAAAACTGGAGCAAAATGAACTTATTGCTCTCTGCTCCAACGTGATGCGTGCACGGGTCAGAATTCGCGTCGATTGTGAAACAGACGGTGGGTTCTTCTTCAGCATAATCGCAGAAGTCCGCAAGTGCGGAGCAACGCTCTCATTGGGTGGCAGATTTCACTGGTTTCATGTTTTCGTTTCTCCAAGGCGATCATCAGGAGATGAATGTGGTCGGAGCGCAGCACAAGCTGGATAAACGGATCTAGCATTGCTAGGTCCCTTTATCGCAGCCCCACAGGTTCAAGCGTTTGGAGTGCACCGCGTTAGAAAAGAAATGGAATTTTCAGGAATAAGAGAGAGAGCGAGCGAGAGAGCGAGAGAGAGAGAAAAAAAAGAGAGAGAGAGGGAGAGAGAGAGAGAGCGGAATCCGACCATGTGCAGCGGGCTGTGCGAGATGACGCGTACATAAACCTGGCGGCAATGTTCCCTTCGTTTTAGTTTCGCCACCTTTGAATTTGAAAAAAAAAAACTCCCCAGTTGGTTGCCTGTTCCAAAAATTTCGGGTTTTCTTCCAACAGGAGTATATTTTTTTCAAAAATGAAGACGAAGAAGCTAAAGCGAAGGAAAATGTTTTGGTAATACAATCGTAATAACATAGCGCATCCGTAAGTGACGTCTGTAAGCAAAATCAATCGTCAGTAAGTCTTTAAAAAATTGAAAAACTGAAATAGATTGGTTATGCGTACAGTGTTCCTCTGCAGACGGCACGGGGAAAGCGGCTCCAGCTGACGAGTTCCTTGGTAGAACAACCATTCTGGACTTCTTTTTGTTTAATTTTTAGTTCTACTAAATTTCGCCGCGTCTCACGCCTTGGGATTATATGCTCCTGCCCCTAAAATAGTTAAGCACTAAGCACCGCTGGATTTTTTCCAACAGTAGCTGCGCCCTGAGTGTGATTCACAAGTAATCCGACTTTTGTTGCGAGAGATCGATACCAAATTAACATCGCTCAATGATATCCTCTGGGAGAACAGGTCAGTTAAATCCGCCAGACTTTTCTGCTACATCCCATATAAAGGCATATACAGTGTTGCAGAATAAGGCGAAATAAACGTGTATTTTTAGGCTCCAAGCATCTGATAATCTCACTAGACAAAATGTTAGTGATAAACTTTTTTAATGTCAAAAATATGATGGGAGTGAGGCATGTGATGTTCTTCTTTACTTAGCTAGTGACAACGAACCTCTCTCCCATTGCAATGATCGCACAGACCATTTCATCGTTTCACCTACGAGGTGAATTACTATCGGCAGCTTCAGGCCAAATCAGTACCAGGCGCACATAAAATTGCGGCACAGGTGGTGCGCTCACACTACAATAAGAAGTGAAAAATTTCCACGAGCTGATCTGGAAAAAGCCCGCGCTGAAAGTGATATTATGTTTGGCACCTGCGCCATCCCAGGTCGGCGCATGTGCTGCGCTCTAGCAGTTCTGTGGCGCATGGAACAACCTGGGAATTCTTAAAACCAAGTGGGCCTTCCCGAAAATGGGGCACTCTTCAAAACCTTTATAGTCGAAAGGGTTCTCTAAACTGGTACAGAATTTGTTTCTTTGCGGGAACAAGCCGAGCAGAACGTTGTCATCCTTGAGTGAGAGCGAGGGTAATCCCCTTCGATTTTCGGCATGACATTCGGCAGCGGCAGACGATGTAAAGAACAATATCTGTCGCATGCTTGGCCATCAGTTCAACTACTCAACTTTGAGGAATGGTGGGTGATACCTGGAATAAATCGAGGCGGAGCGTCCGTGCTTCAAAATCGTGGAAGCATTTTTGTACGTGACGGTGCTTCTGAAGATTGTTATATCCTGCTATGACAGGATTGAAGAACTCAGAGCTTATCAGTAAGTATAGCTTATATGAGATCTCAAATGTGGCGAAAGTTCATCTCCCACAATGACGATGGAGAAGTTTTAGGAATGACGAGGGTTTCGCCCCATCTCCGGCACCTGTTAGATGCCTGGTCCACGGTTGACAAAAAGCACAGTAATGTACCAGCAACAGCACATGTGCCGGTTTGGATCGGCGCATGTGCTATTATCGGGGTCGCACCTGTGCGGCAATCTTCAGACTAGAACATCCGCCTCTATTTTGGAATAATGCTTCTCTTATTGTCTTTATATTCACTATCCTAAAGAGTTTTTTTTTGTAAAAACACCTTATTTAACTGTAGTGATTAGTGTCTTCAAATTTACTCATTCTGCGACAAATGCTTTTGCGACATTAAGTGTATGAAAAAGGAGGTAATGGTCGTACGCTTCTGCGCCACGAATATCCTAGTGGTTACTATGAATTCGATGTGAACATCCGTCTGGGGAAAGCAATACGTGAACTCTTCGCCTTCGCCTGTTCGCAAGCAATCCATAACAAATGTTAGAGGCCATGGGTTCTTTACTGGTCGTTCGGTATATGTCGTTTTCTCGCATCCGCTCTTGTTTTTACATAGTAGCTTGTCGGAAAGTGATTAGACGATTGTATGGTGATCGTCACATGACTATCTGTGACAATCAACCATGTCAGACTGCGTTTAGAGATGCAACTTCTGCACACAGGTATTGCTTACAAAGCATGTCGATTGTATTGTTATTCCAGGATCTCCTTGCGTTCCCTCCATTGTCGTGGAATCGTTTTCTTGCACGCACGTCTATCGTTCCTTGGCTGCGCTGACCGCGCACTGAAAAAACACTATTCAATTGCTAGCCTAATACATTATTGACAACATAGATTTGTAAAAGATTTATCTCTTATTCTACCTCGCACCCCTCTCATGATGCTTAGTGTGTCTGTCGCGCTTTGCAGAAGCGTGATGGGTTAATACGCAAAGAGGGGTCAACTTTGGATATCACTGTGGAGGAGGTGTGCCGCCCCGGGACGAGGTGCATAATAGCATAGTGTAAATAGCAGTATCTACATGAACAGCGGAGTAATTAACCGAAATCAGCACACAAATGTTGCTGTAATAGCTTATTAACAGTAAACTACTGCAATAGCAAAGCGAAACTGCGGCAAACTGCTAAAAACAAAGAAAATCAAAAAGACTATGCGAAACAAAAACAAGGAGAAAATCAAGTTGAGGAGTATTTGTCTGAACGGAGTAATAACCGATAGCGACTTACCAAAGCAACAACGACAAAAGTATTGTAGAGAAATAAGAACAACTTTTATAAGCTGAAACAAAAGAAAAGTATCCATGTCATTTCGAATACGAAAAATTTCCATTATATAGTGTGCGTCAAAACTACAGACCTAACAATCATAAAGTCCTAAAAATTCGCTTTTTTTGGGAACTGCTGTCTTCGCCGTAATCAGCATTTCGGATAACATCTATATCCGATGTTACGGCATATTCGCTCCAGCCTTTACCGTACAGCAATTTTTGTGGTCAAAACATACGACGCCAAAACTATATGCTATCCCCTCATGAAATTTCTTTAATATCCATAATCTGGAACCGATTTACGGTATACGTTTGGTGAAAGAAGCAGAAGTCCCAGGAACTATATGAGCTCAGATTTACCTCTACTTGTTTGCTATTAGTTGCGCGAGTGAAACTTTGAGGTATTAACGTCAATCAAACTAACTAGAAGTTTATTTCTTAACAAACAACCATTATAAAAATGAGACATGTGCAGACTCTACGAGCAGACTAGCTTAAAATGACGCCTACTGAATTGGAACACCGCGCTATGGAGCCCGATACAGCTCCTCAATACCATATCGTACAGCGTATTAAGATCGATCCAACAAAGTTTTGCACGACACGAAACAAAAAGTGCTCGAAACCTTGCTGAAAATTAAGTAAAGTTGACCCGTAACTGCCACAGTCAGAAGTTTTCACTGCATTAATTTTCAGTACTGGGTAAATAACTACGTAAAAAGTCAGTTCTATGGACTACTATCGTTCGTAATCGTATTCATCTGTGTTTGCAAGCTATGCTTGGAAATAAACGGAAGAAAGGTTATTGAAGGGTTCTGGAAATAAACAACAGCTCAAACGTCGGTCCTGATCTATTGCTTGGATTTTCTGGAAAGGAAGGAGCTTGATTCCTAGCAGTTACCAGTACGTTGTTTCATTTTTTAAAAACAGGTTTCGAGGAGGGGCTATGGTCCTCCACCCGTTTCACCTAGATTCTGTAGGGGAGCAACCTGCAGAAAGTGTCGGTCATTATTATCAGGAGCGGTGACTTTTGTGCTAAAGTACTCGAAGAGAACTTACCATCTAAATAGCTTTTTGAAAATGTACAACTTCTTAACTTCTAAGCAAATGCACCCTATGCACATACGCTCCAGTTCTCTTGCCTAGATCATCCATAACCTATCTGCGTTTGCTACTTACCGGAACATAAGCGCTAAAACAGCATCGTGAACGATTTTCAGGCCTTCATTAAAATTCTCGAAACAGCTTTCACCGATGGGAGATTTTGAAGTATGTAAAGTACCACTGATCAGTAACACTCAGCAAACTTGGTACTGTGGTTATTCCTCATTCTAGCCTTATTGGTGGAATTTTATAGAAATATGGCATGTAATTTTGACGCGGCTAATTTCATTGAAAATTTGATAGAATCGAGAACAGGTAAAGTACGCACATTTACTGTCAAAAAAACCATGTACTACCCTTAAAAATCAAAAAATTCGAAAAAAAGAAATCCTTGTTTTTGTAAGAGTTCTGCACACTACCGTAATCAGTATTTCAGTATTTCAGTTTCAGTATGATAACGTCTGCATTCAGATTTCAACGTTTTTCGCACTGCACTTACTTCCTTACCACATTTTGAGTGAAAGTGTACACGTCAAAGCTGTACGCCATTCCCCACTAAAATTGCCTTGCAAGGCAAAATTTGGAACGGATATTAGCGTATCCGTTAGGTGGAAGAAGCAATTGTTTCAGGAGATTTATCTGAGATTGGATCTACCTCTATGTGCTTGCTTTAAGTTGCACGAATGAAAATTTAATGTACGATAACCAAGAATACATTTCCTAATAATAACGATTATCAAAATGAGACATAAAGACATGCGCAGATTTCACGAGCGGACCAACTTGAAAAGATACTCAATGGATTAGAAATCCGCAACTTAGAACACGACACGACTCCCCGTTACGATATCACATAGCGTACTATAATCGATCCGACAGGGTTTTGCACCTAAATCACTGACAACCCAAATAAAAGGCGCTGAAATCCTTGCTGAGGATTAATAAAGACCGTCTCACAACTGTTCTCACTTCCGGGAATGTACCCTCTCCTCTAATCAAGCCTAGATGGGTCGACGAGCGTCAATGTGCCTCTGCGTCTCTGGCGGCTCCGCCACGGCCGTCGACCGCGTCACGTTTATCCGTAGTCACAGATGATATGAAGATACGATAGCTACTTAAAAGTCAGTTTTGTTGACCACTGTTGCTCGCAAGTGCATTCATCTATATTTGCAACCCATGCTTATAAGTTAATGGAAAAAGGTGCTGAAGGATCCAAGCAGTAATACGACGGCTTGATCATCAATTCTGATCTATTGCTGAGATTTTCTACAAAGAAGGGACTCACTGACTCTTAGCAACGTTACAAGCGCAGTTTCTTTTTTCTTCACATGTTTCAAACAGCGGTTATGCTCCTCGAGTCCCTGTTCATCTAAGAAGCAGCGTATCCTGCAGAATATACCGGTCATCGTTGGCAGAAGCAGCAGCTTTTCTGCTCAAGTATTTGAGGAGATTTTATCAGTAAGTTAGATCTTCGAAGACATACAACTTCTTAACTCGGAAATCATTGATCACCATATTTACACGTGCTCATATTTTCTTGCTCGCACCAGGATATATTATTCATTACCTACCCAAATTTATTGTTGGGTGGTCTTTAAATGTCAAAACAGGATAATGAAATCTTTCAAATAATGAAGTATAGGGTTTCATGACAGATTTCATTAAAGTTCTCGAAAAAAAGTGCTCTACTACCGAAAGATTCTAACGTTTGTAAAGTTCGTTTTACCAGTAACGCTAGCTAACTTGCGCCTATCGTTATTTTTTGTTCTAGCCTAATTTGTGAAACTTTATGGACATATGG
>KN549230.1:220626-240529 GCA_000797555.1 Oesophagostomum dentatum | reverse complement strand
TAGAAGGCTAGAGTTTCTTCTTTTTCACATACATGGGGATGGTGTTCACAATTTTGCCTTGTCTGAGAAAAGTGCTTGAGAAATTGGCTGCCATGACGTGGGTCTCGCTTTGAAAGGTTAGGTTCTATTTATTAGGCAACCAAAAAAGTTCGTGCGGTTTTTTCTAATTGATTATTTCTATGCAATGTGATTAAAAAAACTGATTGTGGTAGGAGGGTAACATTGCATACGCTTTGAAGCTTGATTTATGCAGAATCATTCAGTGTCTCATAAGTTTAAGTAGTGCGTTTTAAGTTTAAAATTGTTAAGTGGAGTATGGCAGTGTCGAATAAGCTAATTCGCGCCTGCTTACTTTACGAGTTTAAAGTTGGCACCAAAGCTGCAGAGGCTTGTCGTAAGATATGCGCTGCTTTTGGGGAAGGTACCATAGCAGAACGGACGGGTCAGAGGGGTTTAAAAAAATTTTCTTCTGGAAATGAAAACCTTGAGGATGAACCAAGATCTGGAAGACCGTCCATCGTCAATAACGAGGATATCAAGCTGGCAATCGAGCAGGACTCCAGTCAAACGTGTCAGGACCTTGCCTTAAGATTTGATGTGAGTGATGAAACTATTCGTTTACATGCGCATCTACTTGGAAAACGTTGGAAGTTGAGTGGAACGAGTGGAACGAAAACCGCATGAACTTTTTTGGTTACCTGATAGTTTTGACGCGGCCAATTTCACCAAAAAAAAAAAAATCCAGAACGGACAAAGAAGATGGTTCTACGGCAGTATACCCAGCTTTCCCAAGTCGATGAATACCCTGGTATGAAGATCATCTCAAAAGTCGTTTCTGTTCGTAAGATATGTAAGATTACTGGGAATGGTCTATAGCTTTGACCGCGCACCGTATACGCATATATACTACATATCTTCATTGGTATATATATATATATATTTATTTATTTATTTATATTTATATTTATATTTATATATATAACAGTGACAGTTGCAGAAAATTTTTTCGGGAGGGGGGCTCAGACCAAAAGTGGGCGAGGCTGGGGGCGGGGCCAGGGAAAAAATCGATTGAAAAATTTTTCAAAATTTTTTAAAAAAAATTTTAAAAATAGAAATCGATATTTTCAATCAGTAATTAAAATTATTTTAAGAAATTTCACCCCTTTTTCAATTTTTTCTTTGGCCTCTGGGCCAGTTTCCAAAATTTTCGGACACATTCTCAGGAGGGGGGGGGGGCGCCCCCTCAGACCGCCACTGATATATATATATATATTGAAATTTACATTGTTAACACATTGTTGATACATCAATTTGTAAATTTTTCAGCTTGCAGGTTTTCTGGTTCTGGTTTTCTTAGAAAACGAATTGGGACAATAATTGTTTAAGGAGACAAGAAAGCAAAACATTGCCGAAGTGAGGTTTCAGCAAAATTCACTTCGTTTTTCAAGTGTATTTTGCAGATGTGAAGCAACCCTAAAGCAGCTAAAAACTAGAAAATCGAAGACAAAAAGCAAGGGTCATATTCGTTAAAAGGAGTAAAATCACAAATGGTATTGGCAAGGCAGGAAAACGACAAGATGACGCATAATGCGAAAAAAAAGGAAGACATATGGAAAATAGCAACCTAATAATAGTGCTAGTACTTTTGAAAAATCTCTTAATTGACCAGCCTTTCTGTTCGGCTTCTGAAGGGGTACGGCGAAATTCGACGAAAATCAAATAAATAGCACATGCGTTTTCGCCGACACAAGTGTCATTCCCAAACCTTGTAAAATTCGTACACCTTTCTAGCTGCGATATGGTGGTGTGTCCCCTTTTCCTGAGGTTTCCCAGTAGCCTAGTAAATTTTTGATATCATCAGTGTACAGTGTCAGTAACTGCGGCCTCTGACATACACTGTTCGGCAGATGAACGTGCAGAAAAAAAATGGTGAGGAGACCCTTCTTTGGGGTACTCCGCTGGCGGATCGATGGACCGTGGAGAAACGTTCCTTTCCTAATGAGGCGAATTCGGATGGAGAAGAAAGCATTTATCCATTCAATACTCCCTTTTTGAAGAACCAGATAAGAAGTACATACTAGGGTAACGGTTGGCACAGAGGCAAGATAGATCCACATCCAGTAAAAAGCTATTATCAACGCTTTTCTGTGGCTACAAGTTCAGTCTTCTATTTACTGAGACCACAGTGAGCCAGAAGTACACGAAACAGCGGTATTCTAGTACTGAATTTATCAGTCAGGTAGGGAGTGATCTAACTAAGAATAATTTTAGAAAAGATTGTCTTTCTTTCAACATGGTAGTCCGTCTTTTTGCGTCAGTTTGGCATTCATTAAACTTCCAAAAAGTTTTGTATCAGGCTATTCACACTTTTACCCGTGGTCATTACTATCAAAGTTAACCATCAAACTCCACACAGTGTCTAAGCACTCCTTCATTCTGTTCAAACCGTTAGGCAAACATAGGCCATAGCCGTAGATATTCCCTAAAGACACGAAAAGATCAGCAAAATCTGGGGATAGCTACCGACATTTCATCTTTGTCGTCTCTATATCAGCAAGACAGTACCGAATATGTAAAAATCTGCCGATATAAGGTCTTTTATCCAACGCGCATATAGCCTTGCTAGGCGTGTTTAAATTACAATGTCATTTCTTCTTTCCTCAAAGTCACTTTCTTTTTTTGGAGGAGAACTACAACATGCCACTTGGAACTCACACACAGTTTGATAAACGCTGATTTCTGATTTGGTTTGGAACTGAGACAAGCATGTAGAAAGCAGAATTTCAGAATGAATGATGCAAAAATGTAAGGAAGATGAAACTAGCTGCGATTCGTGCTTATGAATTTCAGCGATGTTTAGAAAGAATGGTTAGTGGAAACTACAATATAAAGGAACTCACTTTGTGACACCGGCCGCATGCTTTCAATCAACATCCTAGAATGTTGTTCTGATAAATACGAAGGTGTCAGAACAGATCTGTCTCAATTACCTGGCAGATTTTTCATCCAGACTTTTTTGCCTGCGTAGAAGGGCAGCGTTCGCGATAGTGTGCGCGGCGCCTGCGCAAGCTCTAAAGAACGGGCGACCTCGTGAATCATCCTGTAGTGGATGCGTCATTCTGAAAAGCAGTCCAATTTCTCCGCTATTCAGCTTACAGTTCCGCTTATACAAGTGACGGCTATGAGTGGATTCTGACGAGTACAACAGATCAAACATTATAGAACCACAATCACACTTCTACTTCTATCCTGTGTTGCTCACCTTTTTCACACCTACACTGATATATAGCGATAATTCTATCTATACAACACGGGAAAGACATTGGACCTAGAATGGGTGAAGAACTAAAGAATATCGCAGAAATTCGACGAGTCGGATAGGTGCTGACGAGATAAAGGAATGAGGAAGCGGTAAAGTCGAAAACTAATTCACACTATAGATTCTCTAAATTAAAACAACTCTTGTTCACATAGTCAAAAAGAGCCTCACTGTACAGTCTTTTCAGCGTCATTGATGGTTTTCAAGTGGCCGTGTGCAATTTGCCATGTCGACTGAAAACACTGTCAGAAATATTTTTGCCCTGTGGTAAACACATGGTTTCTTGAGGCAATTACGCTTCCACTGGTTCTCAAGTGAACGTGCGCATATAGTTGAGGGCAATCTGGAACAACGGTGAGCGATCGAGCGATGGAGAGAGAGTGGATGAAGACGCGCCACTTTCGAGGTCATTTCTCAACAACGAAGCGAATAATCAGGCTAAGTAACTCTGTACAGTCGAGCTCACCGCAAACGCATCTACCTTGCTTGATCTGGAATGTGAACAACAGTCCGCTTTGACGAAATGTTCAGTTAGGACTTAGCAGCGTGTTCTTCGCAGTGCAGCTCAGAAAGTGAGAGAAGCAGAGACGTAAATCATTTTAGAAATGTATTGCAATATATTCTGTTTATTTACGAATACACCGTCATGGTGCGACAAATGAAAAAAAATGAAAATCAAACCAAACGTATTAGTTGTTCATCTTTTAAATTACGCTATCTGGCAGAAAACGGCAAAGATATGTTTTCTTTAGTAGGTATATACGGAATAAGACTGTTCATACACCTGTGTTATGTTTCATATACAGTTAATAACATGGCAACTGGATTGAAAACTTGCTTTTCTTAAAATAATACAAAAGCAAGCAGAAGTGTTAGGCAGAGAGAAGACCTTTCTGCAACAAAGGTTCCATCGTTTCGATCTATGTCGGAAGTTCTGCTGCGAATCAAGCGTTGAAGTACGTAAAAACGTCTGCAGAATGCTCCTTCGACAAACTGCTAAGTACAGCTAATTCTAGAGAGGCATTTTTGGCTTAAGTTGAGAGAAAACTCTCGAAGAAGATCAAAGTCTCTGCGATGTTGAGTGCCGCATTTTTGTTACAAATAAATTGACGTGGTTAAAAGAAGAACAGGGCAACCGGTTGTGGTCACAGTCCCGAAGGTAGCGAAATGCTGCGATTCGCACAGCGAAACAGTTTGATATTTGGGGCTGTTTTTGCACATACAAGGTGAATCACCTGAATATCATGCTTGGAACAGAAAATATCAGATGTTTAAGAAATCAAGGACACTTTTGAGTGAGGAGGCTTGTAAATACATCTTGATTTCTTGGTAATTCTTCACTGAAGACATCACAGAGCTGTTTGCTTGGAAAATGACAGAAAGGTGCGGAAACGCTCGCTCAAATAAATTCTTTACAAGCAATGGACAGTAGCAGTGGTTGTTGAATCGTACACAATGCGCCTTTGTCTAGAAATCATCGGCGTCATAGCGCACTGGTGGTAACTTTTCCAGGCAGAAGAATGAAGAGCTCCAACGTTTGGTGCTGCCGTCAAAACTGAAAGTGAATGAATCGCACTATAAAATACCCTTTCTGCTTCTTTCGAACCACTTCTAAAAGAAAAACTACCATAGAAGCTTTTGCTAAAAGGCTTTCTCTTCTTGGCAGATCTCAGGATTCATTGCTAAAAGCAGCACACACCCTAAAAATTGCATTACTGTTTCTTAAAGGCAGCACCCACGGAAAAACCAATTTTGAGATTTTTGTGTTTCTTGTACGTTAGCCACAAGGTTTGCTGAAAGCCGAAATTAGAAAGCACGAAAGCTAAAGCCAATTGAGAAAATGCCGAAAACGCTGCTTGTCGTGCTTGCCTAAACTGCGAGGGTGAGAGGACGAGTTGTCGACAGATTTACGTTTCAAACAAGTTCATTTCGGTGTAACGACGTAACTCAGTCCCGTAACATGGACAAACACGACAAGCACATTTTCGACATTTTCTTGGTAAGTTTAAACTTTTGCTTTCTAACGTTGGCTTTGGACAAACCGTGTGGCTAGGGTACAAAAAATGCAAAAATCTCAACATCAGTTTTCTTCGTGGGTGCTGCCTTTAAGCCGGAAAGCAAACCTGCTGAATACCAGCAGGTACTTGAAATTCCGCAAAACGTAAGGAAAATCCTACTCTCATCACCTGTGCAGTACATTTGCGAAGTGTTCGGACGAGTTGCCCGCAATCATGATTTTCTGGCATTTCTCAAACAAGTAAAGTTTTCTAAAATCGGTCGTTATACGTGCTATGTTTATCGTTTTATGTTGACGCTATGCGCTTTGATCCTAAAGCAAGGGGTTTGACAAGACAACTCGTCTCACATCCTTCGTAACCGGTCCAGCAGGTCCACCCACGTTTTTGTCTTTCTCTCGGCAACGAATAGCTCTCCGGCGATGTCACGTTCCCCTTCGGCTATTCAATCACCCGGTGTTTACAAATTACCTGAATCCCGAAATGCACCGTATTTGATTCTAAAAAATATTTGAATAACATAGATTAAGCGCTGCAGAAATCGCTTTCCGGGTAAACTAGGGTGTCGCTTCTAAATTATTTTTTACGGTTTTTAAAATTTCTATTACATGTGTGCACAAAGTGCATAGATAGCTCATAGTTTTCGCAGCATTGAAAGCATCTAGCAAAAAATTGGATGACCTAGCTATAAGCTAAGGTAACTAGGAACTAAGAAAAAGAGTGTGCAATGTGTGCTTTCAACCTTTTGAGTCTCGAGCCGTGCAAAGGCTTGAAGGAAGCGGCTTATGGGTTATATGAATAACTCAGCTGGTATGAATTGCAACTGTCGTGTCAGCTTTCTCTGGTAAGGTTTTCCATATTTTCAAGAAATTCTGCAACACAGAGTAGAAGGCCGTACTGAGATTGAAAAACGAGGTGTAAAATTTTCAAATGAAAAATACCTGAAGATGGAGCACATACACCCGATGTTGTACAAAATGTTTTACAGGAGAAATGAATTATAGGAGCATATACAAAAAAGTTGTAAAATAAGACACATTACTAGATGGGAGGGAGCATCAGCTCCAGTTTCGACGAAATTCTTAAAAATGTTTCCGCCAGATTTTCGGCATAGTCCGGCTGGCTTTTTTTCATCATCATAATTGGAGCATAACTATCATATTCTGACAGTGTTTACGAATTCTCGTCCTCAAAAATCTCGATTTAGACACAGTTGTCATGACTATGGAACGTTACTACTCTAAATTCCTTTAAAATTAATGAACTCTATCATACAGTAAAAACAAGGTATAGCGTGCAGTTTCTATTACATAACACATTATAGTTCCCTCGTCTTGCAACATTTCGAATCAACGAAGTTTACTTCACATAGTTCCCCCAGAGTACAATCGATATAGCACATAAGATTTAGCAGATCTTTTGTTACAAGAAAGAAATACTGGTATATATATGTACCGACGAAACTCAAAGGGTTAATGGGTCAAACGTTAGGATGTCAAAAGTTGGCTCTCTAGTTTCCTGAGCTCAATGATGTCCTTCGCCGCTTCCAGTAAAAGAAATCACGATTTGGGTTTATGTTCTAGGAGTATTTCGGAATGATGTTTTTTTCCAAATTTTGCTCAGCTTTCAGCTTTTCTAAAAATGGCGACAATAAGGCGAAGGACCTAGCATACCATAAAAGCGTAGAATTGGAAACAGAAAACAACGAACACTATGAACACCACTAATTGTCAGCTACCGAACGGTGTGGTTCCATCCTTTACGGTTAATCGCCGTGTATTCCTATACCTACTTCTTCGCAGTGGTTTATTTCGATACGTCCTGCATTAATACATGATTTCATTTTCCTACATATTGAGTAAGCATAAGTAAACCTATTTGTTGAGTTTTTGCGTGACACTGTATATACTATTTGTATTACCAGGTATTGGTTTTGCCTGACGATGATGTTGGTTTTTTTGTAGGGGAATTAACAAGGGCATTTCACTGCTGAAAAGTTGAGCCTAATCCATGAGAGGAGTGTTATTATTTTCTTTCTTAAAAGATGGGGTGAGTATTCTACGGTGTCAACATTATTAAAATACAGTGCTGCTATTGCGTTCCATGTTGCGTTCTCCTAAAGTTAGCAATCCGTCAAAAATCGTCAGATTATGTCTCCTTCTCTGCGAATAAATAAATCACTTTACACTCTTCAGACACTGAAAGTTGTTTTCCTACGAAACACACATTTATTAGGCTGATCAATAAGTAAATACAGTTTCAATGTTTCAAACGAAAATTCGCTGCAAAGGCGGGAGTTTCCTGCAGCTGTTTATCTATTTTATGAAAGAAGAGAATTTGCAGATTTTAAATGTTTATGTCTCACCTACAGCTACTTGCATTTCTGGAAAATAACTTTTTTCCACTTGGTCCCTCAAAAAAATGTTTCACCTTTGTTTTTTTTACATCACAAAAGACCACTGTATGAAGTTCCGTAAACAAAAAGTCTCATCTTTCGTTTCGCGTCGATGTGCCGTATTATGAGGCTGAGGTTCGCGAGGGTTGAAAGTTTGAAGAGAAAAAAGTTTTGAAAAAAATCTCTGAATAATGCGGTATTTTCGGCAGTGCTGATGGGTAGTTGACAGACGAACCGCACCTCTTTCCATGCTAACATATTCTTAGGCGATGTTGCGACGGGTGCTGCCATGATCACTGGTCGAAACTTCTGTTGCGATAAAAAATGTCACCGATTAATCAGTACTCTGTTTAACAGAAAATTCGCGAACATTTAAGGAGACACTGAAAAGATAGATAAGCATACATCAACGGTCAGACATGCGACGTTTCTGTTTTCATATTAAGGGCCGAATGCGCAAGAAAGGTAAGGGACGGAACCTTTGGAAGTCTCCTAATCAGAGTCGAGCGCAGGTATATTCCAGAGCTTCTCAAACCGACGGTAGGAACTCGGCAGCGCTCGGAACGTGGTAATGTGAAAAATGGAGATGGCATTCGGTAGGCCTGTGCCGATTTTTAGAAAAAGTAGAAATAAGAGCAAGATGCCATTATGTGTAGCCGGAAAATATGGTATGACCAAGAACTTTTGCACAAATCTAACAGGATGCGTAGCGGCTGCTACCAATTCTTGAAACAAGGAAGATGGCTTGGTACGTCTAAAATGCCCGTAAATCTTGAAGTAAAATAATTCAAATTAAAAAAAACCCTTCATTAATCTCCAAGGCTAGGTTAAAAAAACAATAATTTTGTATGATAAGTTCTTACAAACCTGTCCGACTGAATCCGCCGGATTTCCAGACTTGCTGGATTGCTCGCTTCGCTCGCACCATTTCCTTTCAATACAAGCGCATGTTGCCTCAGCGCAGCGCAATCATAAGTTATCGAATTATTGATTGGCTTTTGTTCGATAATCAATCGGTCGACCAATGTTTTGAATCTGCCTTCAGTTAACTGTCATACATTATATGCGGTGCTAATGCTCCACCTATTTTCTGTCTGCCTCTACAACCTTCTGCACGTCGGTACCCACCTCCTGCACATTGGTCCTCACCTTCTTCACATCGGTTTCGACCTCCTGCAGATCGGCCGCGATTTCCTGCATGCTGATGTAGGAACCATATTTGAGTCCTGCTCATTGGTTAAAACCTGCTGACAGCGCTTTGGGTCTTTTGCATAGAAGAGGTCCTATGATCGTCATCTCTTCAATCGCACTCATTCGCTACAGTCGTCGACGACTCAAGTTCTAACTTCCACAAATTATCAAAATCGTGTAATCTGGCGCATACATAAGCCGTGGCCTAGAGACGTCGAATTTATCTCCTACAGCTGACAGCTCCTACTGCCCTACAAACTGCAACAGTCGTACGGCAATTTTTGGCCCATATTTCCTTCTATGGACAGTTATTTCTGATGGACGCCATGGAAGATGGCACGGATATGCGTTGTAACCCCTTGAGAAGACATAGAAGGACCTCTTCTCAGGAGCTTTTAAATCAAGAACCTAAAAGAGTTGAGCTGCATCGCAGAGACATTAGCACTGGAGAAAAGCATCTCCATCATCGTGAAGACACTTGCGGAAGTAAACATCTCATGTTTTTGGAAGCATGTTCAGAGCCGGTTGGTGTCAGTACTGTAGCCGGAACATTTTTAAGAGATAGAAGAGTGTTGGTACAGTCAGATTGTTTCAAAGCAGGACACACTCTAACGTTTATTAAGCAAAAGTACTTCCACTTTTACTCTCTACTTTGACCGCTTTTACAGAAAACCGTCCTATACCATACTGTAGGCAAAGGTGAATGATAAATTAGAAGAGGGAAAGAAATCAAGAGACATTGGGCACACACTCTCATAAGGATATGCACCAGCTACAGCTTTTCTTTTTATAAGATAATTATGAAACAGGCGAAAAATCTTCAAAAATTTCTTATACAAATATTATTTGCCATACAACCACAGAAATATGCGTATGAGGGTCTTTTCGCATGCTGATTAAGATAAAAATATTGCCGAATGGCTAGGTTAATTAGGTAAAAAAATATTGCGTGAGAAAGAGGGGGTCATATAACTACGAAATGCACCGTACGTGTAGACAGTCTGTCAAATAACTGTCTTTTTCTCCTGAAGAACAGTTATTCGTTAAAACTCCCTAAAGTTTCGCATTTGTATCACGCTGCCACCCTTTTAGGACGAATTGTCTGCTATTTATGCACATCGCAAAGTAGCCACCACTGGACCTACAGCATGTACTCTGCGAAAAAAAAGGATGAGGGGGAGGAGTGCACTACTGGAGTACATATCTATTGCTCCCACATACTTTGTAGTATGGGTTCTAACTCTTGTCTGTTACCTAAGTATGCCTTGAGACGATTATAGATTACATTCGTTAAGATATGTGGCACTAAAACTTCCAACCCTTTCGCTGAGCTCTGAAGAGCGTGGGTTGTTGCTGTTTTTTTTCAAGTATCTTCTCATGAATGTTCTTTTGTGGCACGTTCTCCTTTGCTTTTAGTGGAACAACCTATCCACACCTTCTCAACTTATCTAACCGATCCAATGCTTCCGGAAACAGTTTCCTGGCTGGACTTCGTTCCAGCGCGACCATATTCTCGCGCGGAATTTCTACTTTATTTCTCCTTATTTTCCTCCCGAAACCTTTGATAAATTGAAAAACAACCGAAAGCTGCATCTGTAATTTGAGCACCGATTATGACAGCCATTTCTGGGACTTTTGTGTGACTTTTCCTCTAATGTGGACCTCGCGCGAAATTTCCCGAAATATTATAGATACGCAAAATTTCCACATCGCCTTTAGTTATGTAAGAGGCACATTTGCCGTCCCTAAGTTGAGATAGCAAGGAAACAGAGCACATGCTTGCCTAAGACACAAATTAGCAACTCTCCTGCTGAGAGGTATGTGACTGCATGCTCGTATGCGATAGCTGGCTCGCATTCCGTCGGCTTATTGAAAAGTCGAATTTATTACGTTTGGGGAAAGGTTTGTTTTAAAAGCGCGCAGTTTATAACTACACACTGCCCTGCATCAAACTGTTATGAGCATACGAAAGAAGATCACGTATGCATTAGTTTATTATTATCATTAACTGCGAGTTCGAGCACCGGAACTTTCAAAACACTACGTTCGTGGGCCTTCCAAATTTAGCGAACTAACAGCCGCATCCAATGTTTCATTAACGTTGCTTTTGATGGATATACGGTGTTCGAACAAACCGCACAAGATTGAAATAGAAAAAAATTAAAATTAAAAAAATAAATAACAAGAAATAAGAAAATAACAAAGTAGTGACAATAATAGCAACAACAAAAATCAAATCGTACTGTCCGAAGAGTGGCGAAAGTGGTATAACTCGACATTGATTACGCAATTCTTTAACATGCTTTCCTGCTTTTAAAAAGCTAAGCAATATTAGTGCTTTAAAATTGGCGCGAATCTTCGCTACAAGCTAATATTTTGGAGCACTTTCTCAGGTAGTAGCAGCTTTCACAGCGCTTTACGACTTTGAGGAAAACTGGGGAGGTATTGCTAAAGTGAGTAGAGCATTCAAAGCACCTTAGAAGCAGTCGTAGTAATCTTTTCTATAAGGTTAAATAATGAGCCTTTTCACGAATTCACCGTTTCAATGACAATCTGCATATGTCATTGATCTAAAAAAAAGCCATCAAAATAGGACTCATTAGGCGAAGTAGATCAAATTTCTACCACGGCGTGGCTTGCAAGATCTTATCAGGAACCTAGTATAAACATCGACGCTGACATTGATCGTTATAACAGAGAGGAGCTCTAAGAAACCCCTAGTTTACACTTTGGCCTTGATTCGCTAAAAGCCTATCTACGGTTTCTGAAGAATGAAGCAATTTCACTTTTTGAGTAAATAAGAAGCAGCTTCCAAAATTCTGTACTCCTCTGCTATTATTTCTCTTCACGGCTTTTGAAATGGACATCAAAAGGAGCATACGAGACGTTTTTACAACACGCACTCATGTCAATCACCCTACCCGCATTATCGTGCTCTTTGCTACACTGTAGTCAGGCTGAGTGTGGTCTCTGTTTTCCAGATCAAAGCAGCAAGCTCGATGGAGTGACTCGGAATAGTACCGTTTCACTGTTCAATTACGGTAGCGGTGACCTCTTTGATGTCATAAATAGGGAAGAGCTTCGATGTCAGTGAGAAAATTTCAAATTAAAAAAAAATACTAGGAAACCAAAATAAATAAATAAATAAACCAGCAAACTAAATTTTTGCGTTTCTTTTTCTTGAAAAAATACAAATCTCGACTGGATCTGTCTTGGGTAATGCGCTGTTTCATAGCTCTCACTCTCTGGTAAAGCATGGAAGAAAAAAATCATTACAAATATTTGTAACTAACCATGTGGCTTTATCAACACATTTATCCTTTTTCCTGCTTGACTGGAAAAGATAGGTCAGCAATACAAAGTTAGCGGAAGCGAGTATCTTGACAGTGTACCTCCCAACGATAAAACATAAATCTCGTCGACTTTGTTCCTTTCTTCTTTTTGAACTGTAAAGCATCAACTTTCCATATGCATTCGAGGTGTAATAGCTGAATTCTGCCTGTGACCCGAAAGTATTCTGCAGCATCGGCGACTACTTTGAGGACACAATAAACGGCGACCAAACAGCATTTTAAGTGTACTTAAGAGGTATTATCAGTGAGCGTTCAGAGGGAAAACGTTCTCCAAAAGCCAATCATTGTTCATGTTATCTCATACTACACGAACTATCATTTTATAGTTATGTAAGAAATATGTTTTATACTTTGTCTATATGCATAATCTCACACTCTTGTGCAAAGAAAAAGTAGGTATAAAATTCCATTACCACTATACTGCGAGGAAACTTTTTGGAATTGCTGTCGGTCATTCTTGTCAGAAACTAACCATAAAAACCGTTAGTTGATTAATTCGTTTAAGGTTTACCAGTTACACCAGTTAGTGTGCTAGTATATACAAGTATAAATGAGATACATCTCGATCTGATTAACTGGTATTTTCGGTATTTGGTCTATAACAAAGAGGATTTGAGAGAAGAAAATTTGTAATTCCTGACAAATTACAATAAAAGAGAGTAGGAAATGCAAAATGTGTGGTAAAATTAGATCAGGTATAATCAGAGAAGCCAAATCTGCACTGCGTTTCAAAAATATAAGGCCACCCTCACTGGAGTCCTTTAACCAGCCGTTAATCGGTCGCCTCTTCCACCAAACTTTTCATACTAACACACATTCTCCGGCAGGTTTGAGACTTCCAGATTATTCGTATCACCTTTATATGCTTCTTTAGGTACTGTTGCCAAATATGTGGGAGCTTTTTTTTAGTGTTAATCAAATTCACATTAGATATGTAGACTTCTACAACGTGTAGTGACAGAATCGCGAATTTGTTCCGCATAAAGTAAGACGCGGATAAGTGCCAAAAGCCTGCGCAACACATCACTTGGCAAACTTTGAAAATTAGTTAGCGTAACATTTCGTATCAGTGAGATAACGCACAAAAACTCGATACCCTGCAATTGCGCCACCACTCAATCTCCAGAAAAATTGTTCTGATGTGTCGGCGGTTTTTTGCCGACTCGCTTCCCTAGGAAGAACCATTAGAGTCACTGATATGGACGATTTACCTAGTAAATGGGTGTTTTGAGGCCCTACAAGAATTCACAGGCATGATTTCGCGCTGTGCGGACTGGTGGTGTTCAGCATAGCCAAAATTTTGCAAGAATACGTGTCGAGGTAAGGGAGCATCAGATGTGCGCCGACATATGCTACACTTAAACAATTTGGATTTTAGGGGTGGCCTTATATTTTTGAAACGCAGTGTCTATAGCATTAGAAATTTTCATTAATAAAAGCAATGGATCTTAACATTTTGTGAAAAACGTCTGAAAGAGACGGAAATTCTCCTCCTACTCCGCCGAATAAAATTTAAACTTCTCTTGCACTTGTCACTAATATAGAGTTGCCCACTAAAAATTAAATTCCTGCTCCTAATCTCACAGAAGAATTTTCTCCTCGTTCTATGGATTTCTTCGAACTTCTATCGATTTTTTGGAAAAATAATTATTTTACTGTAAGAGTAGGATCTTTTTGAAAGGTGTTCATTTTATCACCTAGCACTAAAAGCCGTGGTTGCCCATCAATCCATAGACATTTCGCAGTAGAAACTATCTCTTCTTCTAAATCTACTTTTTAAAATGTTCGCCTTTTTAGCTTTGTTCGATTATCGCGCTATTTTACTTGGCTTTTCCCTGAATACGAGGCAACCTCCTTATCACTGCGGAAAAACGAAAAGGCGTCTTTACTTGGGGTTTCCCTTTTAACGAAAAATTGTTGTTTTCATCATATACTGCTTCCTCTCGTCTCGCACTGCTTTCCGGGCAGTCAGTGCTGGGGTGGTACGTATGAACAATATGAACAGCACGGTTGGTCGCTATGCCTTATCACAGTGTTCGTGCAACTGTTTGAACAGAAGCGGTTCACCACCATCCAATATTTCTAGCATAGCGGTGGATTCACTGTTCGATCCCGAGGAGATCCTGCTGTTTTGCTAGAGAGATTGGATGGTGATGAAACACTTCTGCTCAGACATTTGCACGAACACTGTGATAAGGTATAGCGATCAATCGCGCTGTTCATACTGTTCATACATACCATCCTTGGTTGCATGTCCTATTTGTTTCGTGCTCGCTGTCGACTCGGACGGTAGTGGTTAATCTACGGTTGTGTAACAGCGATCCTCTGTCTCGTTTCTCGTTAACCACATTCTGCAGTTTCAAACAAGCCCGCGGTCGATGCAGGACGGATGCGGAGCGACGCGAGCGGCCTACCTAGACCGGTCCATCGGTCCGTCGCACTGGTCCACCATCCATCGGTCGGCCCAGCCCAACTGCGCTTGCTCGCGTTGCGTCGCACTGGTCCCGCACGGAAAACTGCAAAAGGTCCCGACACAAAGTGGGTGCGAGACATAGTGTCATGAGCGAGGAGGGGCCGGCCAGGCCGTCATTGGTCGATTCTAGCAATTTGAATCTTGTTCGTTCTTTGCAGCAAACTGAATACTGCGCGTCGACTGATTCACGCGTTATAGAACAGACAAGATTCGAAATGCTAGAGGTGTGGCAGCGGTGGGAGGGCTTAACCAATGACGGCGCAGCCGTCTCGGGTCCACTCACGACATTATGCCTTAGACCCCACAAAATAAGGCAGAGTGTACTAACTGTGGAGTAACGATCCCTGTCGCTCTAGCAGCAAAGGCTAGTCGTCCGGGTTGAAGATAAATTCACAAAGCGGCACTTCTTTTCCTCAAATTAAAATCGTCGCTGCGTAGGCGCGCCGTAGTCGACACTACTCACATGGATTAAATATTCTGTTACTGTAATTCACTGCTATATTTCGTTTCTTTTGTTAGCATGCTGGTTCGTTTATCCATTGAGCACTTTTGAAGGTGCTGATCTTCTGGGTTACTGTCCTTCTACTTTGCTATTCCTTCCTATGACTTAGCTGATCCACAAGGCTTTCGAATTGTAATCCTAACCACTTCGAGGCGATCTTTTAAAAGGACTCGCTTTCCATTTGTTTCGTTTCTTTAACGTAAGCTTTGTGATATGTGAAAGCTCTTTGTTTTCTCTCGGACGGGTAGCCTGAGGTATGCTGCTTCTTCTTGTATTTCCTTTATTTCTTTTTATATGTGTTAATGCCTATTTAGCACTTTGATCCGATACCTTATATCATTTGTGCACATAAGGGAATAAGAAGCGCCAAAGCACTGGCGCTTAACCTGCTCGTGTACTGTATCTTTGCACGCCAAAATCCCGAACTGCCTACTGTTCACGTCCTTTCAACTCCTGTGTTGAGTAGGTCCGGCTGTTTTCTCACCATCGGAATCTAATGCGTTACTACTTTACAACGTCTGGTGGACGTTGTTTTCCTCGAGTCAGTCCGCTCCCGAACTGTTCTTTATTTCACTGCACGGATCGTTGATCGCAGCCTAATTGTTGGCCCTGCTCGTGCGCTTGGTAGACACCTCAAAAAACGAATGTCGTATATCCCGACGGCGGAGCGATCCGTCATAACTTTGGCGAATGCTAATGAATCGATGCTCTGTCGCTTATGATGTGTAACACCAACGTGTTGAGAGCGTATGGTGATGCCTGAGCTTCTGTTGATCACAGCCAACTTCCTACTCTTCGTCCCTAAGCAAAACAGCAGTGAAATGGCGTCTTCATGGTGGACATCAGCTGGTCCTGTTTCTCTCCGCTGGCAGCATTATTACGATTTTTTCTAAAGAGCCAGTTCACTACTTCCCCCTAAGTTAGGCTCGCTTGAACTTGCCACAAGTTTCTAACCCTTAGCTTACTCGACATTGCAGATGGAAATAAACTTGTTTTTTCCTCGCACTGGAATAGTGCCTCTGCAATTCTTGTCGTGATAGAGATTTGACAAGCACGTAAGCATGATTTGATTGACAGTAGTTTTTCCCCGGGTGTTTGTTTTAATTATGGACGCACATGTATGAATAACCGCAATTATTCCTTATCTTTGTAGTGAACACTTTGTATGATTTTACTGAACCAGGAAGACAAGAGAACACTTCGTAGTCAAAGCAAAGCTTTAGCGAAAATTGTGTTCGGCTTTTGATCTGTGTTTTGCTAGTTTTGCATGAATTAAGACATCAAAATAATGTTTTTGCATCAGAGAGGCCATAGAAGAGCCAAATCTCTGGTGCAAGCCTCAGCGAAGGCTTAGTGTGATGTCCGGTCATGTAATGTTCGCATGGTATTTGCTTCTGCGTGCAAAATTACAGGTTCTAAAAGCAATGAGGTGGTAAATTTTCCACGAAATTTTGGTGAATCAGACTAGAAGACTCTGATGAGGTTTGCCAGCAACGGAGATCGTTACAAGATCTTCCATTTTCATCATTTGCTTATCCCTTTTAGGTCACTGCCCACCCCTGCCAACCCTTTTCACATCAGTACCATCACTCCGCGTGTCGATACTGATTCCCTGCACATCTGCTCCAGCATACAGTCCACAGCTTTTGGTCACATGTGCTTCTCCATGGAGTCCCTAGTCCCCGAACCTCCTCTACATCGCTGCCGACGTCCTCTACACCGGCCCCGACCTACTGGACATCGTTGCCAGAATTGCGCACATCTTCACTTGCTTTCTGGGCGTGTATACCATCCCGCCGTTGTAGTGAAGCACATTCGCTGCACTTTTCTGCTTTGGTTGGGTTAAAGGCCTGCTGATCTATTATCGATTGATCATTTATCAATTAATTCACATGTTTTCTGGCTCTGTTTTCAGTTATCTGTCCATTCATTTACGTTATAGCAGTTATTTAAAATTAATAATACACTAACTAACTTTGATTGGTACTTTAATTTTGAATTGTGCTTTCGGTTACCTGTTGTCCATATACCATTCTTGCACCTCGTACAGTTGGTAAACTGTTGACTTTTCTGCTCAGTAATGACGGCTCCCTATATCCTGCCTCCTCCCAAAAATGGGTACGGAAATTTTTGAAAATGGTTGAAAAAAGGACCCGCTTTAAAAAATGATTTTTGTTATTGATTCAAAATATAACAGTATTTTCGCTTAAAAACTACTACTATCAGTGGCGGTCCGAGAGCGGAGGGGCGCCCCCGCCTCCTTTCCCTCCGAGAATGGATCCGAAAATTTTTGAAAGTGGCCTAGAGGCTAGGGAAAAAATTGAAAAAAGGTTGTTTTTTTAAATAATTTCTATTATCGATTGAAAATATCGATTTTTATTTTTGAAAACTTTTAAAAATATTTTTAAAAATTTTATAATCGATTTTCTTTGGCCCCGCTCCCCAGCCCCGCCCAATTTCGGCTTAGAGGGGTGCCTCTCCGAAAAAAAATTTCCGCGACCGTCACTGTTACTTATATATGAAATATTTTTACTTTTAGCGATTTTACAGCCATTATACGTATAATGTCCTTTCGTAGGACTCGGACCAGGCGGAGCCTAATTGTTAGGTGCAGAAAATACACCATATTCGCATAGAACTAGTGAAAGAACCTAGAACACACCTTGACTGTGTGAAGGAGGTTTCCAGATGATAGGTTAGGAAGCACACCATCTCGGAGAAGCCTAATTAGTACAGTGATCTGTGACCAGCACTTGACTGCCAGCCAAACGTGACTGTGAGAGCCAGTCGACAGCCATTTCACAACCAAATAGTGGATATCCTCAGTATGAACAAGTCTACACAGGCGCAGAAGCCTTTTATTATATAGTACAGTTCCTAAAAATTGCAGCGATCAGGCTGCAATTTTTAGGAACTGTACTATATAATAAAAGGCTATATACTACTGTACTATATAATAGTAGGGGTGTTCTAAATTTTTACAGTTATAACATCCGAGGTTTTCAGATTATATTCGAACTTTTATGCCTTTTTGATTGAGGTAATGAAGCCAAGCTGTCGAAACGTGTATGGAAGATGTACGCTGAATAAAACAAAATATAAATACCACAGCTTTTGCAGTCATCAGCCAACCATGGTTTTTATCAAACTTTGTGTAGAATGCGCTTTCTCATAGTATACTGTAGCGCGTAAGTTGAAGTGAGACCTTCAATCTGTGGCATTTTTGGCTGTTTGTTATGAATTTTAAAACGATGCTAAGATATCTCGTTCACCTTGTAAATGTGCAATTAAGTTCTTCACGTATTTGCAAGGTTTTATGAGAAGCCGCGAAGTCTCTGGTCATATGCCTTACGTAAGATTTACTTCCTTGTGACTGTGAAATCCTTCCTAAAGGTTCACACAGCTTGTTTTGACATAGCAGAATGGCAATGCTACAAGCATTTACAAAACCGCGGAACTTCCACATCACTTTTTGCCGAGCAGACTGCGGCCAGACTTCAGCTGTGGGGGATGGCCCTTACTGAGTGATAAGCCGTCGGAGGCAGTCTGCCAGTGGCCTCTGTAGTATCACAACAATCAAGCAGCTCGTGTGACGACTGCACTTTGTTCTCCGGGTTGTACCTTGTCCCCCTCGACATCACTTGCATTTCCGATCGGGCGGAGCCCGCGTGTTTTCTAGAGGACCTCCGCGGTCCCGTCAAAACCGCCACATCCGTGTTGCCATCGTTTACATTCAGAAAACATTCTGATCCTCGCTCACCTCGATCTGTTCCAACACCTCTCACATTAGTACGCGCTTAGTCACACATTCCTTGTTTGCAGCGATGGATGACAATGGAATTAGCGAGGAGCTCAATGGGAAGGAGAAGCCCGCATATATTTCTGTGATTATTTTTCTACTGAAGGTTCGTTTTTTCATTGCTTGTGACTTTTCACTGCTTTCCGAATTTGATCATGTAACAGTTTAATAGGAGTCCTAAAATTCACCTTGATGTCCTATAGAGGGTGTAAAAGTCGCTGAAGGTCGGAGGTTCCAGCCCATGTGGAATGTAGCGAAAAGTCGCCATTTATTACTTCTGGCAGCTTCATTAGCAATGTTCCATAATATGAAGGCAAAAACCTTTCTTTGGAAAGAGTTACAAGTCCAGGAATTACAATCGCTTTCTTCTTCTGGCTCAAGAGCACTGGTGCCTTTTCTAGATGAAGTGCAGATTCTTGATGTAAACTGATTAAAATTGTAAGTGAGTGTACAAGTTTTTTTTAGCGTCCCTATGTACTGTAGGAAATCGCTCTGTTTCTCGAGAGTTGAAAGGAAAAACTGTAATCTCAGACGGTTGACCAAGCGAAAATTAGGTCTTTCGCCTTTCGAAACATCTGTTGCGAAGCTACCCCTCGTAGACGTTAGCTATCCTATTCCTTACTTCTCCAGTCGATCACTGCCCTTTCTTTGCTGATAAGCTGTCAAAAGAAAAGGACATCATTAGTTAACAGCATCAACGGTAACTGAATCGTACGAGCTGAAGAATGAATGAAACATCAGCGTTTCTTTCATGGGTGGGAAGAGAATTTCTTTTGCGATATGCTGCTAAACAGTCTGAAACACAACTTCGCGCACTCGTAATGAGTTTATAGACATACGTTTTTTTTTTTTTTTT
>KN549230.1:199009-213913 GCA_000797555.1 Oesophagostomum dentatum | reverse complement strand
GTAATTAAAAGTGAAGTGACTTTCTTTCAGAGCCTCTGAAGACGGCTTAATAGCCGAAACGTCAGGCAAATAAACGTGTCTCCTTAACAACCTGGTTTGGTACAGAAGTAATAGTCTTAATTTTGTGCTCTTTAATTTTGGCTTTGGACAAATCATGTGGTTAGGGAACAAAAAATGCAAGAATCTTGAACCAATTTTTTCTGTAGGTGCTGCTCTTAAGGTTTCGGACACTCTACTGTATAAGCTTTTTTTCAATCTTTTTCCATCATGCCTATGGACTAGCATAGACCTGAAGTAGCCTAGACACAAAGACATGCCCATAAGGCATTAGCTGCAGGGCATTCCTGCCTGAGGGTGAGCCTCTTTCCCTTCCTCCTTCTTTCTCAGCACGTCAGAACAGACAAATGATGTCAGGTTTGGCGCCGCCGGATTTGGAGCCTAGAAATTTCTTATCGGCGGTAGTGTCGCGCTTCATTAGAGCGCCCAAATGGTTTGCTGCAATATGCCCGTTCAGTTGTTTTGTCACTTTGGTGGTAAAAATGCTGTCACGTGAAGATGAATCGAAATAAATAAATCTGCAAGCAGCAGCGGAGCAACTCTTCTCGCAAAATACTGAAATTATCAGGAGTAATAAAAAAGTATTCCCAGGAAAACTGCTGCTATAGAAAAGATTCTTTGTTAAAGGATATGAAGCGAAACTTGAGAGCATACTTTTTTCGCAGGAAGCAAAATTACTAGCACTGTCACTTATTTTTATTCCTTTTTTTGTGATCTCATAAAATGCTATTCCAAAGCCGTGAAAAACACGATTCGCAAAACTCAGAAATATTCCCATTTCAACTGAAGAATGTATACGTGACTCGAAATGATTGAAGAGTTTGCTGCCACTAAAGAATTAGCGATTTTATGTCTAACTGACATACAAGATAGGCCAGGGTATCTCAAAAATTTCCGAAAATTCGCGGAATTCGGCAGAATTTGCGAGATTTTCTTATAACTCCTTTTAGAATGAAGTTTTCGAGATATCTTTTCACATAATAATGTGTCTATGTATTCCGCATCTGCAGGTTATATTGCCTTTCTTCTTGACCTTTCCAGCGTCCTGAAAAATGAGCGGCCTCGTTTTTCTCGCCTACCTCCCCAGTGGCAGGGGGTGACATGACCAATTAGCAATTAAATTTCAGTGAAAAAAAATTTCTTGCTCTGATATTCGATTACTTTGGAAACACCACATTATGCAGAGGAACACATGGGTAACATGTTGATACCCCACTTGAGCAGGTTAGCCCCAAGCTGAAATAAACGCGAATTATCTGGAAAATTTAAATTTCAAGAAACTTTACCCGAATGAGTCGATATTTTAGCTGAGTATTCTTCTGTTCAGTGTCAAAGTATTTGGAATTAAAGTACAAGAGTTACTTTTTCAACTGCGAATTTTGGTTCTAATCAGTCATATGAGCACGTGCCATTGGGGAAGTAGGCAAGAAAAGTGAGGTCACTCTTTTCTCAGGATACCGGAAAGGTCAATGGGCAAGCCAATATTCACGTGAAGAATGCATAGGCGCACTGTTATGTAAAAAGTACATTTCGGAAACTTCACTCTAAAAATTTTCATAGATGAATTCCCGCAAATCGTGCAGAACTCTGCGAATTCTCGGGAATTTTCGAGGTTCCGCGGCCGCTGTTGTATATGTGTAGAAAAGCACAGCTTCACGCAGACTATCCGCAGAAGGAAAAAGAGCGTCACCAATATTATTAGACCTTTAAATAACTTCCGCATTTTCCAAAGATGCGTCAAAATAATTCAAATTTCATTACTTCTAGTGTAACGCGTCTGTCGTTTTCATTAATGTGGCAGTAACGCACTACAGTAGAGCCGCTGATAACGTTCATAATGTCATTTGTGTCTATGAACTGGAATCTTCTCGTATGCACTTTAACTTCAATGATGATATGGTAAGACAGTGGAGATATCTTTCTGCGTGCCGACAGTAGATTCGCAGGTTTCTGAAAGTGGCATGCTGAGCAATACACCATTAAAAAGGGGACCATTTCTGCAGAAGTTTTTTTCTTTAAATCTGAATGTAAACGTTGCTATTCGCATTTGCTAGTTACAAACCCTAGATATTTAATGCTTAAGCTCTAGAGTATGAGAAAGTTCTACCAAATTTCCCGTGATCTAGGATCTGTTACATCAAGCTAGAAATGGCGACCTACGCCCGCCTTTTCTAGCTTAGAACAAGAACTTTCGGTGCTTCCGAGCAGGGACGTTAGAGGGTTGTGAAAGAATTTTCTGCAACCACCCTCTTCCTGTCTCTAAGGATAATTAGGTTTCTTAGCACATGTTTATTGGCTCATTTCAAATAAATCATCTCTGCATAGACCTCCCTCGTAACGTCAGTTCATTGTGAGATGAGAAAAGGGAAAACTGGGGCTTGTCAGCTGATGTTTTCATTTAATTTCGAGACTGTGAAAGAAATTTCGCTCATTCCACTGTGACTTTGGTTGCGAAGTTGATGCTTGCAGAATTGCGTAGAATTAGGTTTCGCTGTCTAAATGACATGTTCTGCTTTAGGCTAAGCCGGTGAAAGACGGCGACCCGAGTTCAGCCTGGAGACACATCACTACCGTAGATAAAGAGCTAAGGACTTGCTCATTCGAAAATTGTCGCACGCTGGCGGATCAGTGGAACGAAACTGTTAGGTAGAGCTTCTGTCATAGATCTTTTTTACATTACGATTTTTAGTAATTCCAGTTCTCTTGCAGGAAATATGCAGATCGCGACTGTTTTGGCACACGAGAGGTCTTGTCGGTTCATTACGAGAAGCAGAAGAATGGAAAGATTTTTGAGAAGGTAATAAATGTCGGTAAAAGAAACGCCCTGCGTTTTTCACAGGAGGTTGCCGAAGAAATAAGCCAAGCGACTTCTAGATGATGTTACTGCTTAATTTATTCTAGTATTAGAGCAAAGCACTCGACTCAATGGGAACTTTTTTTCGTGCAGTCATCTTTCGGTCTAATCTAAACACTGATTTACTTGGAAGGAATGGACAGTTTTGTTCTTACCAGGAAATGATACTTAGTGTAAACTCGAATGGTACTAGCGATGCATATAGTAAAAATTCCCGTGTTCTCTTTAGTAGAAATCCAAAAAATCTCCTCCCCTAATCCTGATGTGAACGAGTTACGGCATTTCGAATTTTCCACAACTGTAATGATTATGATGGTCTATTCCAATGTTATTGTGCACGGAAGAGCAGCAAATCTTTTGAGAATATGGGAAGAAGCCGTGCACAGTTTTCTTAGATCGTTCTACAGTAGTAAATACCTTTAATAAGCATGGAGTGATTCTTTTGGTCCAATAGCTAGGAAACTGCTTGTTTAGATGTGGTCTGCGCCCGTTTTGAGGCTATGCAACTCGTCCACATCAAGGTTAGGGGAGGAGATTTTTTTGGATTTCTACTAACACGGAGATTTTCACCGTATACACCGTTTGTGCTGTTTGAGTTTACGCTAAGTATCATTCCCTGGTTAGAGGTTTCCACTGAAAATTAGGTGTGGGAACCGGAACCAGTATGGAAGCAATAGAGTAAACAGTCGCTTTTCAAAACATAGCGGGGTAGATTAAAGCACAAATGTTTGTTACAAGATGTTTTGAACCAGTTTCAAAAACGAAAACTCAAAATGGCTGCTTTATGTTGCCTTTTTATCTTCTCTGTTCACACTTTTGATATTTTTAACGATATCATCTCAAACATGGAATAATAGACGTCGGTTTTCAGGTGGCCTTTTGTTGAGCTTGACGAGATGTAGCCGAAAATTCGTTTGCAACGCAACCTAGCAAAAGAATTTTGTACAGCAAGAAATAACACGCTTTTATATGTGTCTAGTATCAGTAATTAATAGTAGATGTAATAGTAGCATCAAATTGAATGCTATAACGATGCCACTGTGACAATGCTTTAAAAAAAGCTCGAAATATCTGCATATATTGCGAATTTGCACATTTTATTGAGAAAATAACCTGCAGATCTTTCGAAAATGTCTGATCAAACTAAGCAAATCAATGAATTTTAAAGAATTCGTGAGCAAACAAGTATTTGTAGTGGGAAATGGGAAAATACCACTGGCGCACGTTCCGAGACGTAGACGAGAGGACAAACATGGTCGCATCAGCTCTATCCTCTCTCGGTCTTAAGGTAATCCTTTCTTCTTCATCCAACACTGACCCGTGCACATTAATTCACTACGTATTCCGCAAACACTTGCGAAGTTTAGAAGAATGATCATGTGGTGATCTTCGCTGAAACAAGAGAGGAATGGATGACTACCGCTATTGCATGTTTCAAAAGTTGTCTACCTGGTGTGTTGTCTGACCCAGTTTTTTTTCTTGTAATGGAGCGAGAACAACGGGAAATAAACGCTTCTTCAGTTGTAACCATCTATGCTACACTTGGAGAAGAAGCCGTCGAATTCGCTCTCCAGGAGGTTAATCCAAAAATCGTATTCGCTTCCGAAAATCTTCTCGCCAAGGTTAGTTTTTTCAAAACTTTTCCTCATATACCTATTTGGCTTTTTGCTTTGACTCTTGTGAGTAGATTATGTAAAGAACCAGAATGAGAATAACATTTGACTATCTTCTTTTTCTGATACACGTCAAAAAATGTGAACGATCAGAAATATGTGATCTTTAGCAACCAAATTCTCCCCTAACACAGCAAGGATAAGAGCGGATAGGATAATGAGCGCGACTAACTTTTTTCGTGATGCGGGCTTCTTTCCCAGTTTTCAACAACAAAAAAATTAGGTTGGCACAGATCCGAGGGGAAGTCCATGAGATTAGAATATTCGAAAATACGGTAACAAACAGCCAGCTGGTTCTGCAAACGCTTTCTCTTCCAGCTGCTACCGGCAATCAGTGAAGATATGAACGTCGAAACAGTTGTCTATTATGAAAGTCACGACCCGGCAAGTTCGGAGCAACACAGAGACGAGAGACTCGACATAATCTCATTCACCGAGCTCCTGAACAAAGGAAAACGTAAGCTAGATTACGCAGCTTTTTCGGCATTTTAGCTACGTTTTCGAGGCCTTGCTCTTAGGTGTGCAACATTTTCGCGCAGACGTGACCAAGAGCGCATATTTAATCTTATCATTCACATCACCCTCAATTGTCTTATTGTCTTTATAACAGTATATAGTGCGTTACGTACACAGAATCTTACGTATTTCGTTTCATCGCGACCGTATAAAGCTGCGCTTTCTCGAAAGGTTAGAGAACTGCAATACTTCAACGTCTTTTTTTTCAAACCGACCGAGGAAGAGGTAATCGAAAGCCCTTATCGTAGTACATGATTTGAGCTAATATTGTGGGCAGCTCTGTGTTTTTACTTTCTTTTCGGTGGTTTCTCAATTAATGCTAGTACATAGCTCAGGGAACGCTGCAACAATAGTCCTATGTTGAAACCACATGTTTAGGTGACCATGTTGAAGTGAAGTGCTCTCCGCGAGATATAGCCTTTATCATGTACACCTCCGGCACCACTGGCAATCCGAAGGGAGTCATGATCACGCACGAGAACGTAGTCGCAGCTGCGACCGGTCAAGGCGATAGCATCGAGCTCGCGTGAGTAGCTTCAGGGCGATCTAGCCTACAGACGAGATATTCCCAGAGACATTTTAGGGAAGACGACATATACATCGGCTATCTGCCTCTGGCTCACATTCTGGAGGTGTGCGCAGAGATGGTGACACTTACGAAGGTATCCTCGCACTTACGTATGGTCGTTCTTTATGTAACACTTTAAATTAAGGGTGTCCGCATAGGATATTCTTCTGCGCAGACGCTGTTTGATCGGGCGCCGAAAATCAAAAGGGGCACCCGAGGCGACTGCTATGCGCTGAGACCAACCCTGATGGCGTGTGTACCGGTGAGTCGTAAGCTCTTTTTTCGCCTGAGAAATTCGCTTGACTCAGTGAACAAGCCTTACGAAGAGAACAAGCTGTAGTGTCCTGTGTCCTCAGCTCGCGGATGGGCTGTAATATCTTTTATCAAGCATGGTGGAGACAGAGTGTGATTTTCATTTGTATAAACGGCTCGCTCCCATCTTTTATGGTGATTAACTCAGCAGAGCGCTTAAAATTTTTTTGGCGGTTTCTATAGAGTACGGCATTTGCTTGGAACGTAGTGCAAAACAGTTATTTAAATTTTAAACGAGAACACTTGAGGAGTGTATTAACGCTTGACAGTATAATTTTATGAACTGTGTGGATACTCTAATAGAAGTACTGGAAAACTTTAGCTCTTGACGGAAAGGATACTCTAACCCTCCAATTCTGAACACACCGACTAACCGCCCACTGCAGAAATCTTCATTTCCGCAACTTTTTTGTCGTTCAGCTCGAAAAAATCTATACTACCTAGGTTATTTATGTGAACGATTTAAAAAATGGTATGCTTTCGATTTTTTAAAATTTGATTCTGACTCAAAATTTTTTTGAAAACTAGACTGTGAAGAAGTAAATTTACGAAAAACCGTATTTCTGTTGTTTTATTCGAAACGATACAGATTGACTAGTGTAGTTAGACAAAAGTAAATTCCTTTTTTGTTATGAAATTACGGACCAGTCTGATGTAGTTCATCCTTAGAAACAGTGCAGAGTACCGCATAATTGGCAACTACGTACAAGCTGCTCTAAGGAGAACAACCGGGATTTGAGGAGTAAGCATGTCTGTTAATCTGCTCACCCACCTAAAACTCAAGCAATACTGTTTTGTTGCTCCTTTAAGTGCAACAAATCCTCAATCACTACGTAGTTGCACAGTTTCGAGATCCTCAGTAGTATTTCAGTGCGGAGAGTACATGAGCATAAATATAGTTCGGAGCACATTACATAGGTTGTTCAATGTGAAGCCGAATATTTCGGAGGAAAACTTTTAGAAGACGTGACTTTTTTCAAGATAAAAATTTTAAGTTAAAAGGAACTCCACTGCTATCCATACACTTTCGCCAACGATGTACAAGCATAGACATTCCATCAACTCAACAGTTGAGACCTTTAGAGACAACAAAACTTGCAAAAGGCATTTTGACTTCTTCTTCTTTGCTGAAAACTCCCCTAGTCAGCTATCGAAATGTTCGGAGAAGTCGTAATCCATAGGCGAAAGGGCTGGGGCGTACGACGAATGGTACAGGGTTTAGTACTCCAACTCTCTCTGTTTTTGGACGACAAGTTGTGAAACACGCCGACTGGATTGTAATGGGTTTTCATGCAGTATTATCGTTAATATTCTATTCATTAACGACGACCGTTTTCCCCATGTAACCCAACTTTGGTATAGTATTTCGTTCCCGACACCTTTTGCTGTTCCGAATCCGCTTCGACCATGGTCTTCAATCGACCCATCGACATCCATCGCACTTTGGGGCCTATGGCGGTTTTTATTCTCAAGGCTTTCATATCCATCCCGAACATCCTGAATCACTCGCGAATGCTGTGTTTTTTATGACTGTTCTCCAAATGCAGCATTGATATTACTGGCAGCTTCGGCAGCCTGGAGACCAATTTTGTACTCGTAAAAAAGTATGTTGTTCCTAACTTAAGTTCCTTCTCGGTAGCGGGTTGTTGTATGTAATTACAATAATTAATTAATCTCGTTTCTTCTAAGAGGAAGTCCCTTACATTTCCCCGTATTCGTAGTACTTTGAAGTCTGTACTTTTCCTGAAGTACGTAATTGTCGTTCCGATTTGTCGACGCCACAACAGGCTGCTATTGTAGCAGTCCCCAGTGGATAGAAAAAATCCAGTAATCTAAATTTCCTTTTTGAATGGAAACTTAACGAAGTTCTATCCACACGGAATGTTTTTAAGGCTGTTATGGACCGAATATACAAAGCCGTGATAGAGGAAGTGAACTCGAACAGCCTTCTGTTTCGAGAAATGTTCAAAGCCTGCTACGAGAGGAAACGAGCCAGATACGAGGATGGCTACACCAGCTTCATATTGAACAAGTACGATCACTTCTGATGCAGTTCTACTTCAATGCTAGGAATATATGTGTTCAGACTTGTGTTTAATCGCATTGGCAGTCTCCTGGGTGGTCACATCCGACAGGTGCTTTCCGGCGGAGCACCCCTCAGTCCTGAAACTCAAAGGTAGTCGACACTTCAGCTATTCGGTTAGAAATTACAGGGTTATTCAAAACTGTTACCGTTTATTTAGATTTATGAATATCTGCTTCTGCTGTCCAGTTTTCCAAGGCTATGGTTTGACGGAGACATGTGGTGGTGGAACGATAGCGGATTGTTCGTGCTTTAGCTTTCGTCTGATTACGTGTTTATGGTGTGTTTTTTTTTCAGCGCACGATTTGTCTACGGGAAGTGTTGGTCCCCCTCTTACGTGCTGCGAAATTCTGCTGGAGGAATGGGCAGAAGGTTAGAATTTCCAGTGTTTTTCATACCGCTTCGTGAAGGCAGGAAATGAGATTTTGAATTATTGACTGTATCAAATTAGAGCAAATTGGATGTTTTTTCTATTAAACTGTGCGGATGGTAAAGAAAATTTAATATGAAAGTACTTACTTATCACAGCCTAAGATCCGGACTCACTTCTACGTAGGATACTAAGTAACTCGATTCTTACGATATACATCGCCCACTATCTAAAGGAACATCGGATTCTGCAAGCGGGGTTTTGACATTCATACATCTATCGTCTCCTCTAGTCAGGTGTAGTTGCACGACATGAGTACGCGTGACGTACTGCACGGCTCTAATGTCAGAATTGCGAGAGAAATGAACGGCGTGCATCGGAAGCGCTGGTCTTGTGAAATTGCATCTGGTAAGAATGACAATACATTCACTTTACCTACCTGAGCCACAAGATTAATTCCTTACCAGGATGCGCAAGAAATTCTACAGTAATCTCAGGGTATCCCAGGGGAAGCGTAAACAAGTGTGCGCGTGGGCTGTACGCCCAAGTTTACTGTGGAATTTCTTGTGCACCCTGGTAAGAAATTCATCCTGTACATGAGCCTGACTAGTGGCGCGGTCAGTGCAGAGAGTGCGCGCTGCCGGTACCGTATGGGCTCTAGTCGTGTTATCGTAGTAGAATGTTATATTATGATGTATAAGAATGGTAAGGAAGGGGAAAGCGACAAAGCACAAAAAGCGAATATCGCCAATGCAGAAGTCAGCCGGTACCTAGTATCCATCACTGGTCGATTGCGGGCAGGCCACTGGCAACCTGATGCGCAGACTGCGCTACTATGGATGTACTGCCTAGGTAGCAAATTTTCCTACGTTTCTCATTTTCTGAGAGATAAAACAAACTTGACGAGCAGCAGTTACAAAATGGGGATATATCTGTCGCACCAGTAAACTGCTTTAAGCGACATTAGGTCTGGAGATTTCGTTTGTTTATTGTTTGGAAGAACTACTTCAACTATTGAGAACTTAGTTCATATCTTCTATATCTTAGCTTCATATTTCACGATTTTTTCAGCAGAGTTTGCCTGTCGTACCTTTACCTAGGTACAGTTAACAAGCTCTGGTATTTTCAGCCGGTTATTCTCCAAAGAATGAGAGACCACAAGGAGAGATTCTCATCGGAGGAAAGAACGTAGCTTTGGGTTACTTCAAAAATGAAGAGAAAACAAAAGTAGGACTCTTTTATTTTGGATTTTTATTTGCTTCTACTCCAAATGAATCTCAGGAAGACTTTGTTTATCGAAACAACAAACGTTATTTTGCTACTGGAGATATTGGCGAGTTTAGGGAGGACGGATCATTGATGATAATTGGTAAGCTGAACAGAAGAAGCGTCAACGAGAGATTAAGCGTCGCTTTTGCAGATCGTAAGAAGGATCTCCTCAAGCTGGCCTTTGGCGAATACATATCGCTGGGAAAGGTGGAAACGCACATTCTGACGGACCACTACGTGGAGACAGTTTGCGCTTACGGTGACTCATCTAAGGACTACCTCGTCGCGCTCGTCGTACCAGAGCGCAAGAACTTGAAGAAGCTTGCTGAAGAGGTAAGCAGCTTCCACACATCGAAAAAACAGCGAAAATGAACCCCGCTTCTGTGCATGTTGGCATGCCGCCCATGTACATAACACTGTTTTCGAATATGTAACAAACAGAACTCAGCCAACAGCATTGGGGAGCAGGACAACTGCTTCTGCGAACAACTTGGAATTAGTCGCAAATTCTCGACCAACCTATTTATTTTGCTATTTTTCCTACTCATTTGATATAAGCACGCAGAGCAATTCGGGGAGAAAATACGTGACACAACGTCTACGTTCTTGCCTAGTACTCATTTTAGCACTACTAATCCTTGCCTAGATAAAAATAAAAATGTTTGATCATCTAAACTGCCCAGAATCCCTCTCCTGTGTATCTCATGCGAGAAGTTTCTGGAGCACCTCGTGGAGCAGGAGCATATGCATATCTCGTAGCCTGTTATAGAGAAATTGCTGAGGTTACAAACCAGTTTGTAACAATCAAGAAATGCTCAGACATTCTTGCAGTATTTTTGAAAGTCTGTTAGTCCGTGCACCAACTCATTCCTAGAAAGTGAATTAAGCTTCTGCTTCTTCTTGTAGCTTCTGCAGGGCATTAGTCTGTTCACATAGAAAGAGAATTTCGTTTAGTAGGGTGAATATAAGGTTTAAAAGCGGTGGCTATGCCGGTTTTTAGTACTCCAAGGATTGAGGTATGCCCGCGGATTCTTAACTAGAGTGCTAATCCGTGGCAGAGTACTACCACAACTGCTTATGGCTAAATGAAGGTTTAGCAAAAAGTAGAAGTGTGGAGTACCGTTTGTCTATACACTTGTGGCCGCCTTTCTATTTGTGATAAGTAGTGACCGAGTTAAGAAGTTTTTATTTCACTTCCTTAGGTAACATAATTGTGATCCCTCGTCCGTGAAACATCTTAAGTTTAACTATGTTTCACTTGTATCATTCTGTTACTTCTATTGTGACCAACACAAAATGAGTGAAAAGCCCAGACTCTTAAAAGAACCAGCAAAAAAAAATGACGTTAAGACAAGGGATATTCATCAGTGATATGCAAGCATTCATACAAAGATGAGAAAAGGAAACAAACCTTCGGCACATTCTATCCATAGAGTTGGTGAAAACTTGCCGTTAGCACATTGCAAGAAACGCAGCGAAGAAGTTAACTGTTCTGATAAAAAGCCACATTTATATTATTTTCATTGGCTATTGAGCCTGATCATTCTACTGTTCCAGCTGGGAGTTTCCTCTGACAGCATTGAAGAGCTGTGCAAAAACAAGAAGGTGGTTGATGCCTTGCTGAAGGAGATTCAGTCCCACGTTTCAGGTATCTTTCCTCGTTCACTGTAGATAGTGACCATTTAGGAACACTTGTTACAGGAAAGCTTGAGCGAATGGAAATTCCCAAGAAAATCTACCTCTGCTCCGAACCATGGACTCCGGCAAGCGGGTTGGTTACCGAAGCTTTAAAGGTCAAACGAAGGGCTGTCGAGAAAGCCTTCCACGACGAAATTTGCGAAATGTACAGTTGAGCTACATAGACGAGTTTATCATGTTAAACACTACCACGTTCACCCGTGCCTTCGAATTTTGCTCATGATTCTCCACTCAAACGTAACTGGTCAATAGATTCGACACTGCACATTGTATACAAAATGTTTATTGTTTGTAAGATGTATATTGTACTCCTCTGATACGACTTTGCCCTACGTTGTTTTCAAACCTCATTGCCCGTAATTCCCAGACAGTCGGCGAAGTGCAAAATGTACATTTCACCGTTTTGTAGCTTCATTTGGCTGCGATCTCAGCCGATTCAAAGAAAACCACTACAGATTGTATAGAGTAGTCTCAGCTTTTTTGTGCTGAGCAAGTGTCATGTAAATAAATAATTTGTTTCACAGATGTATGCACCGTCACCGAAGGTATCTCCGCTTCTGAAATTATACCACCAGGATTACAGAAATAGCACTTATAAATGAACTCGTTTTAGTCGTTTTAGTCGTCGAGTACACGAAAATAAAGTTTGAACTCCCGGAAAAAGCAAAATCAAATGCTAAGAATGGGCGTAAAACGGAAAACTGAAGTACCAAAACTTGAGCTCTAACAAAGATACTAACTAGGAAACACCATAAAGCGACTATCATGTTCCGGAATGAAACGGTATTACTGAAAAGTCAGGGCATATACGGACCACATATGTGGATCTTCCAATTTGATCTTTTTGATAGGAAACTAATATGCAAGCGATGTCATCCGAACAGTCAGCAGCCGAGCCGAACAGCCGTGGGAGCAGTGGTTAGAGCGCTAGCATTGAGCACGGGCTGTCGATGGAACAGTTCTCCTCCGGGAGAACTGCTTTGCAAAAAGGTCAGTTTTGATTCTCCATAGGAAGCCATGCTCTCAAAGAACACCAAATCCTTCTGAAAAAGCTGGATGCGAAGAATTTGTCGCCTTTGTGCTTCGCTTGCATTGTAGGTGGTGTTTTAAACATTGTTACACCGTTTGTCACTGGTATAAACCCACTTATGACCATGTTGAAGATTGTTACTGGTATGCTTGCTAGCTGCGAATATTATCCAGTAGTTCATGAATACCTTCAACTGCAAGTTATTTTCAGACCTCCGCATTTTACGTGAGTTGTGGATCAGCTTAAGCCTTTTGATTTTTGGCCCTTTTTGCAAAAGTGTTGCCGCAGATGGGAATCGAATCTTCCTCATCTCACCCACGAGCCTTGCGCACTCACCCACTGCGCCACGGCTGCTCGGTGCGAAGTATCGAAATCTCAGATGACGTCGCTTGGACGTAAACTTGAAGAGCCCTTTCTATCAGCTGTAATCAAGCTGAATGGTTCACATATGTTTTCTGTGGATACCTTGGTCCTGAGCTTTTCACTGATGCCCCTCTCAATGCTGAACATGAGAGTCGTTTTATGGCACTCTCTAGTAAGAAATTCTTCCTTTTTCAAATTCTTCCATGCTTATCATTATCAGCACATTTTTTCATAAAATCACGAGGTGGAGTAATAGCAATTTACATTACTAATTAACCTCATTAATTAATTTTAATCAGAAAACATGAAAGCTAAGTTTAAAATCTTACAAGGTGAATGATCTGAACGGTCCGACAGAACCGGGTCAGCGTGTAGCCTTCTGTAGCTCCTTATTTTTCCCATGCAGTGCTAAACTTTTTAACTGCCCACTCTGTATATATGGTTTTTCCCCCAAAAATGGCTTTATTTATAACTCTTCCTGCGTTAGGGGACCTTCCTTATTCCAAGAGCTAGGTACGGTTCTGAATATATCTGTGACTTGCAACGACCCCAGACATTCGTAGGACTTTTGGGAGGGCACTGATAATCGATAAATAATTTTTGTGCATCAAAAGTCTAGCTCCTTTTCTGATAGGAGCATGCTTGAACCACAGCTTTTTCTACACCACTGAGTGGCTGCATCCTCTAATCGAAGCGCGGTTATGCAAATCCTCAGCAAATGGCGATATCTTAAAGGCAGCACCCATTCTCAGAACGCCTCCTGAGTTCTCGATGGATTCCGAAAGAGGAACTCAAAATTGGGTTAAGATCCAAATTTCTCGGCCCGGAACTCATTCCTGACTGAGAAATTCGTTCCAGAAGATTCGTCCACGGTTTCATGGACGAGTTCTCCATTTTGTCGCGCTCTTTCTGTTGGAGTCGCCTACCGCCTCAGCTGCGAGGACATGGAAAGTTTGTACAACTCTATTCATACCAAATGGTTGTAGCGCTCTAACTAATGTGGAAAATAAAGTGACAAGACAATCTTCCCGCATCCTTCGTAACCAGTCCACCGAGTACCCGACGTTTCGGCCGTTTTCTCCCCAACGAGCACTTTACTGAAAACGATGCAAAGCAGACAGTGGGAAATTTAACTTTCTGCAATATCACATCGCACCAATCTCCAATTGCAGTAGCTGGGATTCGTGCGACCGTATATGGACGTTTGTCACGAATTTTCAAAATAGAAACCTTCCAAAAGTCACTTTAAATCGTCGCCTAGTAGCTCATCGGGTGAAGGTTTCCTCCTATGAAAAGGCTTAGTCAAAGCGCCGTTCATCTTGAGATATTCCCAATAAGCAAGTTCGCAGACAGTGACAAACGTCCGGTAATCCATGCGACGCAGTGTTGCAGACATTCAGATTTCCCACTGTCTGCTTTGCATCGTTCCAGTTTACTGGTGCTCTCACTTTGGCTTTTGGCTATTCAGCCACCGAGGTTCCAGAAACTGCCTGAATCTCGAAATCCGTTTTTAGAATGGGTGCTGCCTTTAATGAAGGAACTCGGTCCACTGCCGACAATGAAATTGAAAAACTACTTGCATCTCCTCTTAAATAGTGGGCAGCTAGAAACTATTTTTATATTATTGAGACAAGGCCCTACTAAAGCAACCTTGTCTTCTTTGTAGATTCGTCGAACAGTTTTGGTCACTCCCTTGTTAGTAATAAAGTATTCCTAAGTAAACGAATAACATGAAATATGAGACATTTTCTAGATCTATACAGAAAAAGTTTTTTTAAAGGCAGCACCCACTCTAAAAACGCTTCCTGAGTTTTCGACGGATTCTGAAAGACGAACTCAAAAAGGGGTGAGGGTTCAAATTTCTCGGCTCAAAAGTCATTCCTGACCGAGAAAATCGCTCCAGAAGACTAGTGCGCGATTTTGCGACGAGTTTTCCACTTTCTCGCGCTCTTTTTGTTAAAGCCGATTACCGCCTCAAGTGCGTGGACATGGAAGGCTTGTGTAACCCTACTCATACCGAATGGTTGTAGCGCTTTAAGTAGTACGGGAAACAAAGAGACAAGACAACTCGTCCCCAGATCCTTTGTAACTGATCCACCGAGTACCCGGCG
>KN549230.1:174477-198840 GCA_000797555.1 Oesophagostomum dentatum | reverse complement strand
TTTTTGAGCCGAGAAATTTGAACTCCTACCCTTTTTTGAGTTCGTCTTTCAGAATCCGTCGAAAACTCAGAAAGCGTTTTTAGAGTGGGTGCTGCCTTTAAAGTGCATGGTAAAGACTTAAATGTACCTTTGCCAACTGCACTGGAACTTGCAAATGATCCTTTAAGATCCTCTTCTAAAATCTCGCTTCTGCATTCATTTTCGTTTTGAAATACAATATAGTGGAACTGAGGTGTTTTAGCTGCTCTCAAGCATACGTTATTTATGTAAAAAGTGTTAGTTCTGTTAGTAATACACTTCTGCACCAAACATAAGGCAACTGCAGAACAAGTCTTTTTTTTTGCTCACGGAAAACTTTCAAACAGATTGCTTCATCCCCAGCTGCTCTGGGAGTTTACCATTTTCTGGCTCAAACGCTGCAAAATGGAACGTAAAACGAAAGATAAAAATGGCCATAATTTATGGAACGGGAAACAGAAAATTCCTACACCCCTGGTCCTCCTCATGGTTGCAAGAACATAAAGTTGGCACAACAGCTGAGAAAATAGGCCTTTGTAAAGCGTTGGCCAAGCACTACGTCACTGAGTTTGTGGAGAAAGGTTGTTGCCAGTGGAGAGACCATAACGGGGAACCTCACTAAACTTTTATCACAACGGGCATTAATCCTGCTTAACTCGCACACAAATTTTAATCTTTACTTCAGGCAACTTAGGCGCCTGTAACTCAGACGCCTTCGTGCAGGAGAACAACTCAGATGGAGGCGTGCATAATTTTACTTAAAAGTATAAAAAATCGATTCTAAAATTCTAAAAAAATTTTAAAACTTTTAAAAATAAAGGTCCATATTTTTAATCGATAATTAAAATTACTTTTTTAAAAAAATTGACCCCTTTTAAATTTTCTTCCTGGCCCTTACCTGAATATTACGGTTACGACACTAAACGGAAAGATCGATGTCTATCTAGCGTTACGTAATCCGTTTCTGACAGCTTCGAACCACTTTGTTCTGCTTTAGGGAGGACGTCTTTTTAGTGTAGGAACTCTAGCGAATTTTATTACTGTACAGTTTTGGCACCAAATATAGTGAGCTATTGGTTCCTCCTTGGCTGGCAGAGACGCGGCTTTTACGGATCGATGAGAGCCTGTGTAAGTCTTCTCCTTGTTCTACCATACCCAACCGCTGTGCTATTAGCAACGATGTAGCTCCCTTAACAGAAGTCCTGTTTTACACTGAGTAAAAAAATTGTTGAGAGATACCCTAAAAACAGGATGATAGACCGCACCCGGCCTATAGTCCGCACTATTAGTTTTTATTTACTGATTGTGCAACCTTGATCTAAACGTCCAGTTTCACTGTATCGATCGTCGTAGTTTGGTCAGTCATGGAAGTCGTAAAGAGAAGGAAGTCCTATAGTAGGGAATGCAAGCTGCAGATGATGGAGTATGCCGAGGAGCATGGAAATCGCGCAGCCAGCAGGCACTTCCAGGTCGACGAAAAGTCTATCTGCCAAAGGCGGGCACAGAAGCTAATGATTAAAGCGATGAGGCAGGGAAAAGGAGCTCGACGAACGCATCAGCAAAGCTAGAGAGAGCTTGGGGAGGACATGGGTGCATGGGTTCTGAATGAGCGCAAGCTGAAGCTTCAAGTTACCACTCTCCAATTCCGTCAACGCGCTCTCTCCCTCGCAGAGGAAAGGAACATTGTCGGCTTTACGGGAAGCGGAAGTTGGTATGCACGATTTATGAAGCGAAGGAATTTCTCCATCGATAGCGAACTCCTGTGGGCCAGCCCTTGCCCCTCCCCCCGCTCCCGATCTTATGAACATGGACGTGCTCCCGATCAGCTTTGATCTTCCAGGAAACAGAACCGTTGACGTGCGTGGCAAAGAGGACATCTCTATCGCTATTACCGGCAGTGAAAAAAAAGAAGTTTTACTTTCGTGCTTTACTTATCTGCTGACGATCACATCTTTAAGCTTAAAACGATGCCAAAACAGCTGTTTCCGCCAGCGGTGATCGTCACTCTTAACGAAAAGGGAGGCATGTGCGAGTACATGTTGGCCTTCTGAGTAGAAAATTACCGAATTATGAGGAGCAATCCAGCGTTGCAGAAAGAACAGCCGATGCTAATCCTTAACTCTGCGAAACAGCAGAGGTGGCCAAAGCGGCGATTACCGACTATTCGAAGTTAGCAGTGATCACGGGAGGTTTGACTAAAAAGCTCCAACCGCTCGACGTTCGCGTGAGTAGGTCCTTGCAGTCGAATCTTCGAAAATGCTGGAGCAACTGGATCCGACACGGTCCGGCATAACTACACAAGAGGAAGAAGATGAGGCATGTTAGCTGTGAGGAAGTATACCAGTGGATTGTCGAAGCTTTTGGCAGTATATCACTATCAAGTATTCAAAACGGCGTGCTCTAGATGAGGAGCAAGAAGAAGAAAATTACAATTTTTCTGGGGAGGAAGAACTGAATGGCGAAGTAGAGATCGTAGATTACATGCTGTTTGTTCTCTTGCTCCGTTGTTGGTTTGGTTGTTTTTCTTTGACTGTTCTTATTTGTTTGGTTTAGTTGTCGTTTTGCTTCAGCGTTCAGTTAATAAGATAAAAATTGAACCTGAAATGAATTATAACCATCTATAAATGGACGATAACCGGTACTGGAGTACAGCCCGCACCGAACTGTAGCTATCATCCGGTTCTTAAGGTATGTAGGTTCGTAGCAAGTGTTGAAGAAGAATTACCAGTTGGAAAGCCATCTTTGTCGCTGCTGAGCCAGGGTATAAATAAAGCTCGGAAAGTCGTTAGGAAATCATTTGACATAGAACAGTACAGCGCGAAACTGAGGGAGCTGTAATTAGTGACGTTGTATTGTACTAGACTAACAGATGTTAGAATATACTGTTTAGATACCTGTACAACAGCGTTAGCATCTCCATGAAGCTTCCAACGTGGTCGTAGATCCGAATTCCGAACTCCTCTCCATATATGGCCATGAGTAGGTTCAATATGCCGTTAGGAAGTTCTACCTGAACCCAAGATTCTCTATGCAGTGACTTACAGTGACATGCAATCTAAGGTCTAAACGTGTATCAGTCACTGAGGAGGACGGCAGATTCTAAGCAGGCGGAAATGAATGGATATTACAACGTTTCAAGCAAATTTTGTCTTAAATTATGTGTCTAAAAAGTTCTGCACTGGAAAGGTCGCCTGCATTGTTTTCACTGATTTCACCTTCAAGATTTTATCAAGTACTCACCACGACGCATAAAAGCAGAATAATTACAAGCATTCTGGTCGTTCTGGGCCGTGAAGAGAATTTTCTTCCGGATTTCGTGTCTGATGTAGAATAGCGTGATCTACTCGTACTTTTCCACTTATTGCGCCTTCTTTCAACACTTTTCAAAGACCTAAAGAACAAATTTTAGGCCCATAACTTGTTTTACGCTGACTGTTTATTCGCAGAATCGTCTTCACAACCCAATGATAGCCAGGCATCACTCAAGGACAAGGCAAGATCCTAGCCTATCCGAGAAACGGAAGAATTTCATGTAGGATACGTCCTAATGCAACAAGCGCACGGTCGCAGCGCTGTCGCTTAAATCTGCGAAACAAACGCTCATATGCTGCGTCGCATAAGCCGTATCACCCACTCTAGAAATGAATATAATTCAACTAAGTTTATAAATATGCGATCAGCACCGAAAATTCCACGTAATAAACTTTTTTTTAATTTCTGAAAATTGAAAGTTCTTCGATGACGTCATGGTCCTTTTATCTGTTCTGTGAAAAAGCTCAGAAATTTCGGTGTACAATACCGCTCACAATTATTGCAGAAATAACGCGTTTTGGTGAATAAAACCACAGGAAAGCGTCGCACCTGCGTAACTTCGTCAGAAAAGGCGGTTTTACAATTGCCAGATTCAAATAGAAGCCAGCAAGAGGAATTCAAAGCTTACCATATTGCCAAACTTCGATGACTTTGAAGCCTAATATGGGAAGTGTGAAGAGATATGCCAGTTTGATGTCAACGCGTAATTTCCTGCCGAAACCGGTCTGAACGTGGGCTAAGCAAAATTATGGAGTTTGAATTTTGCTATGTAATTTTTAATGTAGTTGTAAATATAAAAGTGGGCAATGTCATATGAGTAATTACATTCTATTTTATAAGTATGCGTTTTAAAATTTACAAAAGGACCATTTTCTAGAGAGTTATAGGCATGCGACGGTTTGCAGCGCTTTTTCCGCACAAACGCGTTATTTTTGCAATAATTGTGAGCAGTATGGTATTTGCAGTAAACATTGGAATACCTTCCTTACGTTATCATGAAGAGAATGATATCTCATTCATATATAATTTTGACAGTTTGGAACATATCGACTTTTTCAAAACCTGATTTTCAGATAACTATTATGCAAAGTTAGAACCACCAGAAAATGGGCTCTAAGTAATATAAGCGAGAATGTATAACGATCTTTTTGTGTGGCAAGCTCCGCTTTTCAAAGATCATTTGCTTTCAAATGTACCTGCTCTGTGCCTGCTCGTTACATTTTCCTATGGTTGCTACTCTGACTCCGTATTTAGGATCCCTTAAAGGCAGCATCCACGCTCGGAACGCCTTCTGAGTTCTCGACGGATTCTGAAAGAGGAACTCGAGAAACGGATCAGGTTCAAATTCCTCGGCTCAAAAGTCATTCCTGACTAAGAAAACCGCTCCAGAAGTCTCGTCCGCGATTTCATGGACGAGTTGTCCAACTAGCTTGCCAAGCTAGCTAGAGCGCTATAACCCCTGAATATGAGTAGAGTTCAAAGTCTCTTCCATGTCGACGCGCTTAAGGCGGTAGACGACCCCAATAGAAAGCGTACGGCGAAATAGAAAACTCGTCCGCGAGATCGAGGACGAGATTTCTCTAGCGGTTTTCTTGGTCAGGGATGAACTTTGAGCCGAGAAATTTGAACCTGAACTATTTCTCAAGTTCCTCTTTCAGAACCCATCGAGAACTCAGAAGGCGTTCCGAGCGTGGATGCTGCCTTTAACAGGCGAAACACGGCATGAACTGAGTTTTTCCCCACTTTCCTAATAGCAAACTATTTTTTCATCATTTTGACGAATTAGTGTACTCATGCTAGCACACTGATGGGGGTTCCGATTATGCAAGCTTCACCGTTCCCTATAAATCAATATATATATACCGCAAATTTTTAAAGAAATTCTCTAAATTTTTTAAAAATAAAAACCGATGTTATTAGCTGATAACAAAAATAATTTTTTAGAAATTGACTGACTGTATCAAGCACCTTTCTCTGCAGAGAACACTTTATTCAACGGTGCTGAAATCAATTTATTCTGAGGTATTGGAATTTTCCCTGTTTGACCTGTCCGCTTTCTCTGCGGGATTGGCTTTGACCTCAGAGCTCCGGTGGGGACATCGCACTTAAGAGGACGAGTTATGCAGCGTCTTATCGCCAAGCTAAAGTGATTCAATCAAACATGGACAACATAACCATATTCGAAAAAAGATACAGTGGAGAGCGTAAACAAGTTTTGAAAGGTCTGGTTGACGAAGTCGAAAGCTTTATAAATTCAAAAAAATCCCTTTCTCAATATGAAGGTTTAAGCTACACTTACTAGACCAAGACTTTATTCATATTTGACTTCGGTCCTATTTACGCAATCGTATTAATCACCACATCTTTTAATTACTGTCCTACATTTCAACTGAAGTTTTTAAAATCCTTTTTTTCTCAAATCTTAGTACCGTGCAAAACAAAACAAACTCTACTTCTACTTCTTACACAAACGATACACATGCGACCACTGCGCGCATTTGCTATTCGCTCAGTATCACTGTTTGTTAAGATCTTCGACTGATTGTAAGATCTCTGTGTAGTGGCGTTGTAACCGCTCAATCTACTGCTAACCATTATTACAGAAATGATGCTTCTCGAGAAAGTCAACTTTCACAACTGCGATCTCTGCGATCTCATGCATGCAAATTTTTATAGAGCTCTCTGACCAAACGATCTTCTACATTTAATTTGAAGTAAGTGGGCCCAACAAAACTAAGGAAGTTCTGAATCTTTTTCGAAGTCGTACTCGAAAATCGCAATTCTTGCAAGGGCAACAGGAACTCTGAAAACGCTTGGAAGAAAAATCTTTCTTTGCTCCGAATCCTAAACTGATTTGTTCATTTTAGCAAGACATGTTGCGTATTACACGTATTAGTACACATCCTCATAGTGAAGATGTGCTGTGGACTGTTGGAGGGACATTAGAAATTACTGCTTTCCTGTAGTATTCTTGTGAATTTAGTACAATAAAAAAAACTTATAAGTCCATTTTGAAGTGCGTTCGTTTCCAAGCAAAACTGTTGCAAATATTTTAGGTCCGTGGACAACATCCGTAGGAAAGAATGAAGAATGATGCCTATGTCACCATGTTCAAAGTCCCTTCCATTTCCACCATAGCTTTTGAATGGTCCATACGAAGCAACCAATTTCTTTGCCTAAGAAACGGATTCTGACGAGCAGCAGCAGTGTTACTTTTAAATTTTACGCCTATTATGTTCAATTTACAGTACTGAGCTCGTCGCACTGTCACTACTGAGGCCATCACTGGATCTAAGAGCTTAGTCAACCCTAAAGGCAGAACCCATGGAAAAGCGATTTTTGAGCTTTTACATTTCTAGAGTGCCTTCCACGATGTTTATTCCAAGCCAAAATAAAAGAGCACAAAAGTTACACTTCATCGAGAAAAAGCTTTGCTTAAGTCAAATGTTAGGAAAGTTTTCCCGTCAACTTCTACAATGCATATGTCACATAGTGAACTTCCAGGAGAAGATACTTGTTTGAAAAACCGCCATTAATTAGCCGGCGCACAGCAGAAAAGTCTAGTGAAGATATTGATGCCAGAGATTCCAACCATTACGAACGTTTCAAGGCAAATCCAACCAAACAGCAGAAGCACGGAATTTCTACAATGAGCTTAGCATAGAGAAACATGTGGGATGCTGTGGTCCCTTTCTACGCAACACAGGCAGGAAAACAGATTATTACGATTTTCAAGTTAACAGACTATCTAATGATACTTCATTTATTAGTTATCAAATTAAAGTATCTATGGTAAATACTAAGAATAGCTCGAACTTGTTCAATTTATGACCATTTCATTGAACGAGCGCTCTTACTTATCAATCATTTAATACAATTAAACTATGATAAATTTATAATCATTATTAATCGGCATTATTAAATGCCTTACTTACAATAAATTTATTACGCTCGAATATGATCGGTTACAAAATTACAAAAATATTTTAAAAATTTGTTAAAATGTTGGTAAAGAAAACTTTATAAAGTAGATCTAATCTATTTTTCTTTTGATCTACTTCCCGCCTTCCCGCCACCTTCAGAACATATAAATACCCCTGCCCCCTCCTACCTATATAATACTTCACCACCCTTCCCTACTGATGAGCCTCGGAGGTGGTAGCTTCTTCACACACAATCCTGTTTAGGGGTAGAGGCGATACAGGCAAAACAGTTGATTTCTATTAATTGCCCACGTTCGATTTTCCCAAGATCTGCAAATTGTGCCATCGACGGACTGCTTGTCCTGATGCGATATCACGGAGAGACAAAAAGAATTAGTTTTCACAGTTTCCCTGAGCTCTAAGGAATTATATCTTGTTTAGCGGGTCCGAGTGCCCCTTCTAACGCTTAAAACAAACATCTGATTTTTAGCGCGGTTGCTACCGCTGAGGTGCTAATGCTTTCATACATTTGTTTTGTTCCATGCCAGAGACTGTATGTTTTCCACGTAAAAACTCGGCTAATACCTTTAGCTCATCATTAACAATTTGCCTATTTTTGTTGAGCGTTAAGGCTTAATGCGCTTTTCGATGCATTCACGAGTTCTTATGGCAAAACTCCCTTTTTCGCATCAATTCATTTGAATTCGCCATTGATATCGCATACACGTGAAAGCGAAATGAACTCTAATCAATGTCCTAACGGAAAAGGCGAATAGGGAACAGACTTCCTCGGAGAGAAATTGAAGAAGAATTAGCAAATTTCGCTTGAAAATAGTAGCTGCAGGAATTTTCGCCTAATAAACTTTTTTTGTTATCGGCGTCACAAAAAAACTTCTGTGCAACAGAGAACTCTTCGAAAGCTTTATCGCCATTCCCATAGTAAGCAGTACTCAAGGTGTTAGTATGGCAGACTTTGTATCACGCATAGCACACCTCTCATAACCATTGCTGGAGCTGCGAGTATATGCGACAGTAATGCATACTGGACCTTGTGTGTCACAATTAGCTTTTTCATGTACAGGATTAGCCTATGCACACTCTTTCTTGAAAATTTCATAACTCTGAACTCAATCTGAGAACTGAGGGCTCAAAATATCTAAAGGAGCCGCAATGAATGACGCTAGCACTACATATATGTGCGTGGAAAGACAGCGTGCGAGGAAAAAAAACAGTAAGGTTTCTATGTATGATCAAAGAGTATTCACAACTGAATAGAGGTTCCGAATGGAACTTCTTATAGGGGATCTGCCGAGAAAACTATCAATATGTTAGAGGCATTGATCAGAAAACTACAAGTCGGGTGCATCCTCAGTTCTTAAAGGAAGCACCCACTCTAGAAATCATATCCTTGTTTTCAGCGTTAAAGGGGCATTCGGACCGCTAAGTAGGATGCAGTACCTTAGAGATAATGAAAATTGTGGAACATTCTTCCCTTGTATCTCCTGATCCTCATCAGCATAAGATGTCAGTCCGTTGCGCGCGTCCCAGATTTCGGAACACTCGAACGTGGACAATTAGGTTTGCTGTTTTTTCACCCTGGCATGTTTAACAAGGTGTGAACAGTATTTAAGCACCCGCTCACTTTAAGAACATAAACAATAAAAAACGTCCTGAACATGTTTCGCTAAATCACGGACCACTCACAAGAGAAGGTTGCGAACTTGTCGTGGGTCTTCGAAACGAGACCTATACGGTTTTGTAGCAAATTTGAAGGCGACTCAGAATCCGTACTTTTTTTTTACATAAGGCCTACCAAAAGCCGTTCGCGACTGCACGGAAATCGACCATCCACCGAGAAAATGATGGTTTTTGTGCGAATGAAACGGTATGGTATCATGATGGCATGCCGCATTAGTAAAGCCTACTGTTTGTCATCTAAGCTACTCCCTTGTGGTGTAGAACGTGCGAAAACCATCATTTTTTCGGTGGGTGGCCGATTTCGAGGGCAATCGCGGCTTTTGGTAGGTCCTATGCAAAAACAAAGTGCGAATTCTGAACCGCTAAAAAATTTACTATAGAATCACGTAGATCTCCTTTCGAAGATCGACGGTAAGTTCACAATGTTCCCCTGTCAGTTTTTTAATCACGTTCACGTCATGTTTCCTTGCGATCTGTAGCTGAATACTTCGCATTTTCAGCTGATTTTCCTCTTCAAAGCAGGAACGAACCTGATGAGGGCGATGAGCAGTCCTGTCAAAACCAGTGACGGTATAAGCTTCAAAACAATTCCAAACATCCAGAAAACTGCCGAAACCAACACAGGATTCGCTTGGTAGTTCAAGTCGAACATCGGTTCAGTGAACGTGCAGTTCATATGTCCGCCATCAATTCCCTTCACCTGAAAAGCCTTTATCACGATCCATCACTTAACGCTGTGCTTGCGCAGTGTCTCTACAAGCACTGCGTCAAAAATGGTTCCTCATGTTTCGCGCTCATGCAATATAGTGTGCAGTTATTCCCTTCGTGTGAGTAGCATATACAGAGCTTTTATTCTTCTTCATCGTATCATTTCGTAGACACAAAGCATTTTTGAGAAAGTTCATCCACTGCCTAATTCGTTTGCCATGTTTCTGCTCAACAACCGACATCGGTTTGGGTGCCTAGCTCATCTCTATTACTCATTAACAAGAAAGGGACGACTTTTCCGCGCGCCCGCCGTTCTAAAAAAAAGCAATAAATGAATCATTCCTTGAGGAAAACACAGCGAAGACTTTTTGCATAAAACTGTTAGAGCCGAACTTCGAGGCTATGAAGCTTTCTTCAAGCTACTGGCTTCATCGATTGTCATTTCAATTACCGCACTTGCATTCTTATGACACCGGTAAGCGCTGTACACTTACCTCAGAGATGAAGAAAACTGGCAGACAGATTAGCGGGACGATAATCCATACTGCAATATTTGCAACAACAGCTATCTTAGGTTTGTATAGATAAGAACTAGCTCTGAGCGGATACTTGACTGCAAAGTATCGATACACAGCAACGATGATGGTTGTCAGAAAGGCAACTGAAAACAAAGGATGAAGTCTGAGTCGCTTGCAGAGTAGCTGTATGCCAGATTATCCACAGAAACAGTCACTCACTCGTGTGAAATACCACGTTTAGATTAACATTGAAAAAGCGATACCACGTGAGCGCTTCCGACCAGAGCAAGGCGAAGCTGGAAATGTCAATTCATATATGGAAGTAACGAAGTACGAAGGGCGGCTAGTCTCCGTGAGTTACCACTGTAAAAGCCCTTTCAGAGTGTAGCGGCGTCAAAACGCCGTAGCACGGAGGAAAAGTGGTTGAAATTTGACAGAGCTTTTCTGACTCCCTTAGTTCAGAAATACTGCTAGGCAACAATGACAGAATCGAACATCTTGCACTCCCTCTTTCGAAGTACTAGGAGGAGGTTAGAGCCAGGACGTCGTACTGCCCAAACTGGTAAAAATTAAGCTGATTCACGCTATTTTAGCCAATTTGGACCGTACGGGTGTCTGGCTTCGTCCAACTCACTGGTCTTAGTCCGAAAAAGAGCATACTACTATGGGGAAAGCCATAGCGGCGGCGATCCAACAACACACTACCCGGACTATTTTTGTTGCTTGCGCCGCGGTAGCGGCAAATTCTGCTTATGATCACCAGAAAACTTCAACTACTTTGTTATTTCGCCTCTGATCGATTAATTTCCTACCTTCAAAGTTCAGCTGACACTTCTGTAAACGAATAAAAGTAAGCAGTTAGAATTCCAGATACTTGCTCTATTTGTCATGGCGTCAAAATGCTGCGAAACTCTGGAACGCTTTAAGAGCTAGTTAAGTTCGAAGAGCCTATTGCTCCTACATACTGTAGAGTTCAAGAAAGAAGCTTAGAAGACATGTTCTTCGGAGAGAATCAGACCAGACGTAGGGTAATAACAGCAGATTGTCGTTTAACAAAAGCGGCATATGTTTGTAACGAGGGCTGTGTTGAGACCAATATTATGACTAAGGCTACTTTAGTTTTGTTGGCTATATGAACAATCTGTGCATGCGTCGCATACAGCTTGGTTCAGCAGATTTGCACTTAGACTGCCTGAACTGCATCGCGATTTACATCGGCGAGACGAGTAGAGCGTTGAGCATTCGAATCAGAAAATACATTATCTGTAAGGGGAAAGGCAACCAGAGGTCATAGTTGGGAGGCACAAAATGAAGATTGGCGTACGTAAATCCTTTGCACGAGTACAAAAGTGAATGCGCGTTGTACTCTCGTTTCTACTGCCATGTAGAAAAAACTTTCATACAAAGTCATGCTTCAGTGGGCCTTTCTCAGTGACGCTTAGAGCTTCCACATTATGACTGGTGGCATCCATTTTCAGATCTTTGTCGAAAACGACCTGCTTGAAACGTTTTAGGCCAACGAGTAGAGACTGAGCGTAAAACAGAGATCCATGACTGGAGAAGAGAAATGAGAATGGTAAAAGAATGTGACAACCAAAGCGTAACACTTCATTTACTAGGAAATTTTTAAGATTTTTTTTGAAGTTCGAATTCCAATATCACTGTGAAGCGCGTCGGAAACCCTGTTCAGCACCCGTGGGTAGAGCGTCCATGATTGGTTGGTCCCTCCTACGGCTCTCGCCCTCCCATCGATCTCGCTCGCGTCGCACTAAATGGATTGGTCGAAGGAGCGGGATCAATGGGAGGGGCTAACCAATGGTGGAAGTCCTGCCGACTGTGATCAGTCTCGAACCTTGCGCGGTATGTGAACAGTGACGGCTCGCGAAATTTCGTAGAAGGTAGCGCAAGGATTATTTTTGCTTTTTACAGGGTTGCTTTGTTTACATTTGAATGGCTCTCGTGCAGATATCGGCTAAGTATCAGCATATAGCAGACTTATCATACATAAGATAGAATTATAGAGGTGAAGGATAGGTGGACCTAATACAGGAAGACTGTTTAAGCTCCACATTTATTCGCAAAAACAACAATTTGTTCCTCACTCGCACTGCTCAGATTAGGGAGAAAAACACAGTGAAAAGCTGAGGTTTTTGGAGAAGCTTAATTTTTCTCAAAGTCGGAGTTGATCTTTGTGCTGCGTTAAATATCTAATAAAATCGTCATGCATCTACTTCACGACAATGATAAGATATCGTGTCAAGCTCGAACTAGGAAGAATTTGTAATGAGACTGAATATTGGTTCTTACTGAGAAGTCCTATAGCTTTCGCTAACTGAGAGTGATCCTGAATGCTCAAGACCCTCAGAATAACGCTTACAGCAATAGACAATAGGTTGACAGGTACGATTCTGTTTGGCCACGCACGTATGTATCTCATTCAGATATTCAGTTTTGAGGCATGGGAATGGTGCATGACACACCGTAGGCCGGAGGCACGGCTTCTTCTTCCAAAAGCGCCTCTCTTTGAGGTGTATAACCGACTTTTATGGATGAACGAGAAGAACATCAGAGCTACAGTTCATGAAGATTATAAAAAATGAGCGTACCATTGCATGCGGTAGTGTTCGACGATAAGAAAAGCAAGGTAATTCGACGCTAAGAGCCACTGAGCAGCAGATAGACCGCTTAGAAGAATGTTGATCGGGCTCCGCATCGACTTCCTGCAAAAGAACGATTTTACCAGTTGTTCACTTCGTGCTACAAGAGCACGGAAAGAAGCCATATTCAAGTACTTCTGGACTATCTTTCGTCCCCCAGTACTAGTTTAGTTTTGCTAAGAGACACGTCGATAAAAGCGTTGTGAAAGGGGACAGTATCAGTGAAGCGCATCGCAGCGCACTTTAATTATGCATTGTTTCGTCACTGCCATGGCTTTCTCGCTTTCAGAGGCAGCGTTAGCACAAAAAAAGAAATTTGGAGATTTTAAATGGAACAAATTGTTGAGACGGGAACGTTCAGCAGCTGTTAGACTATGAGAATTATCAGCTTTCCGATGACTGATATTGGTCTGCGTTGCATGAGACAACAGGCATCGCGTTCCCAACCCCTGCAAAAATGTCTCTGGACAATGTGAATCATTTTTACATCAAAGTAGGTCGGATATCCACCGCTGCTGACCGAGCACTGATGCTATGCTAATTGTAGTTCAGGCAGCCTTAGATGACTTTGACCCTCGGAAGTAATTCGCAGGTTTTCCCAGAGTGGAAGAGTTACTGAAAATTACTGGCTTGTTGAATGTGTTCAGAATGCCGTTTCCTGTTCTTATACGCAGCACTTCAGCATTCTTTTTTCCCTGAACAACATCTTTCCAGACTGTGCAGCTTAATGTGGGCTTGCAAGGCTTAACACAGTCACTTTCTTTTCTCTACTTTATAATAAATACTGTAACACAACACAGTGTTGGCAAAAGGAACTTGTTTCCTACTGCGCATGAAAACATCAGTTTTCCTTTAGTGCTCTTTATTTTTTGCTTCCAACAAGAATGTCCTCTACAATTCATATCGAACTGGGTGTTATTTTCAGAGTATAAGAGGAACTTGTGCTTACCGAGGTAGTGTTTGTTCTCTAATTAACTACTGCGTAATCAATGCAATTGAAGAAGCCGTCAATGATCGACAGCCTACAGTAAGCTACGTTGCAACGATGTGAACCTGTCCCATTACTCACAAAACTCTACTCTTTCCAAGATATCCGTTTGCTGTTCCTGTTAATTCGTCCTTTGGAAATAACGCAGATTTTTAATACAAAACTGTGAAAATTAGCGAAGAAATTACCAGTGAGAGCTCCTAACCATTCCATTTTCTACTTTACTCTCATAACCAGTGAACAAGCAGCCTATTTCCCTATTTGTCGCAGTCGCTTGCGCAGCAGAACATGAAACTGCAAAAGTATGATCCAAATCACAGTATAGAATTTTGATTCTCTGGTTTGGGATGAACACCCCAGACTTCCTCTATGTTCCCAAAATAGCGCGGAGGGCCTCAGGCCGAAATTGGGCGGGCTTGGGGCGGACCAAGGGAAAAATCGGGCACTACTCCACTTTCGCGGGCCCAAACATCGAAAACCTCAGATTTCGCTGAAACTTCTCCTAGAGGGGTTGTTTAGTTGGCTGATCACGATACTCATTTTGCACCCTAATACCACTTTTGTAGGGTTACGCTGGTATACGGTAGCAGGTCAAAATCTTAGAATCGCTTCTAAATTTTTGTAATGCGGCTATTTGGGACGCTGAGAAAAAATGTAGTATCCATTTCGCTCAGTAATGTCGTATTGTGACTTAAGGTGGGGTTACCGTACTTGGGTAATGGCCTCGGAAACTCTCTAGATTTTCTAGGGAGAGGTTATTTGAGACGCTAATTGCAAATATCGCATCAGCGTCTTACAGCAGCGCCATGCTATAGGATTACGGTAGCTACAGTGAAGGTTGGGAACTGCCTGCCTCTGGTGCTCTTCTTGCTGAGCACGTAAGTGTCACGCTGCAACTGTAATCTCACAGAATAGCCTTACGGTAAGACGCTGATGTGATATTTACAACCAGTGTCTCAAACAACCACTCACTAGCAAATTTGAAGAGATTCTGAGGCCATCACCCAAGTACTGTAATCTTGTCATAACTCCACAGTAAGGCGTTACTGCACGAAACGGATACGATATTCTCACTCAGGATCCCAAATAACCTCAGTACACAAGTTTTGAGGCGATTCTGAAGTTTTGACCCCCTACCGAAGTCCTACTGTAACCCTACAAAATGGGGTTACGGTACAAAGCGAGCATGATTTTCGTGATCAGCGAGCTAAATAACCCCCTGGGTGAAGTTGCAGCAAAGTCTGAGATTTTCGATTCTTGGGCCCGCGAAAGTGGAGTAGTGCCGGAAATCGATTATAAATTTTTCTTGAAAATTTAAAATAAAGATCGATTTTTCAAACCAGTAATCAAAATTAGTTTTTAAAATTGAATCCTTTCCCAATTTTTTTTCCCTGGTCTCTAGGCCACTTTTAAAAATTTTCGAACCCGTTCCCGAGGAAGGGGGAAGGGGGAGAGCTCGGACTGTCATATATGCAGTTAGTTTAAATGTCATATATATATATATATATATATATATATATTTAAACTCGAGGCCATTATCCCAGTGGTAATAATTTCAGGAGTAAGCGAAGTGTGCTTGCCTGAGAAGAGGAGATATCTGTTCACGAAGTCATCGAAGCATTCTGAATAGCTTCAAGAAAACCTGCGATAAATAATAGGAACAGGCTCTTGCCATTTATAAATGAATTCATGTTTTTTATACCACTTTGCATACTATAAGACCCCCTCTAGTGCATTTACAGCTTCAGTCGAAAAAGGTGGAGGATAGGAACGCCAGATCACTTCAACAAAATGTTCGCCTTATCGCCTCGCAAGCACAGCAGCACACCTTCAGAGCCGTGAAAGGAGCCAGTTTATTTGGACTCACGCTCTTTGTGAACAAACTTGTTTTTAAACAAATTTTGAAGAAGGTGGTTTTATGCAGTAGCTGTACGAAGTCACGAGTTCACGGAAGAATTTCAACCAACAAAAGCGTGGATGAAGGTTGTTGTTTAATCCTTTTCCATTTGACACGTCTTTCTAGTGTGGATTATAGCATTAGTAGTGAAACTCATTACTTTCGCAGACAATGAAATGCTCGAAAGAAATATCAACAAAATTCCGTCGAGAGCTTTCGACGAGCCTTTTTCGACAGAATCTTGCGATGCTTAAACTCGTACATCTCTGCATAGAAATGAATTTGTTAAAGGATTTAGATGACTCGATCTCACAATGTGGTTTAGCGTGGACGAGTACTGCTGATATAACTAGTATACGATACCAAAAACGACCTTATATCTGACCGCTGCATCTACTGGGACATGACAGCAGCTTCGAGGATGTTTCGCACTCTTAGAATTTCTCCGTTTCTTGTTCCAGACACGGATTCTTCCCGAAGGGATGGTTCATTTATTGACTACACGACTTTATGCCTATTTTATCACATTATATTGAACAAGCGCACTCAGTGTGTTTCATGAGATTAAAGATACTGCTTTCGAAAAATGTTGACGTTGGTTGAATGATAAGAATTCGAGGAAAAGTGAGAAGAACAGTTGAAGTATAATTGTAGTTGAGAATAGTACAATTGTAAAGTGGGCAAAGAAAAAGCGAGGAAAAAAACCGGCCTTGTGAGGACAATAATGTTGAAAATGTTCGAAATTGTCCCAAAGATGCAAATGCTTATTGAAAGTGGGATGTGAATCTCATCGTAGACCTGGAATGACGTGAGAGGAGTGCAAATGCAAATTAAGAGCAAATCGTCGCTCACCTGTGAAAATGGGTACAAATAACATTCGAAGAAAACGCACGACTCTTCGCCGCGAATGGCGTCAGTGTCTTCAGAAGGCATAGAAAGCTGCTCCTGATGCGCCTTCGTTTGAAAAACTCTAAAAGCTTGTCGCGAAAGGGTTGTCCATGAATTAGTAGATTCTGAGAATAGATAGCACGATAACGACGACGAAACGACACAAATTTGTTTTAAATAACTGAGCGATAGAAGATGAAAAGCCTCTAAAAAGTATGGAGGTAGCAGCGAATATGATCTATTAGGAGTTCGCATGAAGTAACAGGGAGGCGGGACCATTAATAACCACCGGAGAGATCTCAGCGGAATGGATAAGAACAGAAGAAGACCATCCATCGATGAGGCAGTCCACAAAAAGACCAGAAGAGCTTTGCAATATTCTGTTCTTTGCTTAATTACTAATATCGTGGATTAATTTTTTGCGAATTCCAACTAGACATGCGGATGCGAGAAATTCGTTATGAAGTTGAAAAAAACATGTTGTACCAGTAAGTAGAAGTAACAATAAAACTGCAACCACGTTCTCTCCTAATCCTGGAAGTTCAAAGAGCAGCTGATAAGAGAGCAACAAGAATAGCTGTTTCAAAAGCACAACACATCAAACACATCTGAGGGAAATGATTTTCTACTAGAGCGAACCTGCATCTAATCTACTTAGAAGTAATTTCTGAATCCAAAAATAGTTTAAAAAACAAAAAAGCGTAAATATGGGAAGCAAGAAAAATACGAATATCTGCCAGCTCTCCAACATAACCTCCAAAGTTTCGGAAAGAAAATCTAAAATGTCGAGTAATTTTAAAGCTTAAAAGTGTGCCTCTAGAACCATTTGTGGAAGAAGCTATTAGCGTAGAAAATTCTATGTCTAGGTAAGAATACTCACAGGATAGTACTGGTTTTCTACAATCATACGCTTTTATTTCGAATTCTTTCGTAAGAACAATAACTTTAACTAGCGCAGTACGCCAATAGCTCGAGAACTTGAAAGCGCTCAAAGCACTGAATTTTATTCTAGTTTTTGAAAAAAAAGGTAACTTAAAGTAACTTAGAACTTTTTGCTTATAGATCGCACGGACTATTTAACGAGATTGGACGAAATTTCAATATTAGACGTGTACCACTTCAAGCTTAGTTCAAGTACCAAAGCTCAGCCATTCGTCAAACATTTGGCAAGGCATGTTCTACGTGGCGCACTAGTAATCATTTTAAGCGCTGACCGTAATTTATCACATTTTCATGGAGTGCAATCTATTTGTATCATAAAAAGCTCGGAGCATGCACGTCTACTTAAAGGTTGTTGAGGCAAAGTGTAATATCCGTCTCGACGATCATAGGTAGGAAGCAAAAATTCTTTAGGGATTTCGAATACGGTTAACAGAAAGGCAGGATTTCCAGAAAAGATGCCAGTTTATCGCATTTCGCATAATGAAGAGTGAGCCATGCGGAATCAATGGCAAATCAAAAACCCATTATAAGAAGGCTACCTTGTTTGTAAGATAATGCCTGTTCGACATTTGAGCTGATCAGAGCGCATAACAGCATTGAAACACAACTCATCACGAAGTGTGAACTGGCTATGTTCTTGTGTATGTTCTAAACATGCTCTCTGCTTTCTCCCACTCTACTTCTGGACTCTGATTAGAGTGTTGACCGTGCAGAATAATGTGCAAAGGAATTATTCGAATATTCTCAAAAAAGGTCTATAGCATACTCGAAGCAGCTCTGCGAATACCACACTACAGACTCTGACGACCTGCAATTTCTTATCTCTCAAGCGTTTCATATTTCTTGGTTTCAAAATGTATAATGCGTACAATTTTACGAACCTTTAAGTCAAATTTTGATGAAGAGAAAGTGAGCCTTAGATAAGCAAGTAGTGAATGATAATCCTCAGGACTAATGCATGCATCCTTATGTGATAGAATCCAGTAAAGCGCAAAATTGCTGAGCGAGAGAGTAAGCATCACTTACAGTCGAACAATGAGAGTGACGTTCATTAAGATGATAAAAATGCATGCGACTATTTTCTACCGTCTTGACACACAATCTTCGAAGCCTTGAATCGTCCTAAAGATGTCGTCTTATACGCCCTTCTTTAACAGTATGATTTTGCTTCAGCTCTTTAAAGCCCCGATCAGAGTCAGCTGGCCCAGCGAGCTCGCAGTGTTGAAGGATATGAGGCAGCCAAGCAGTGCGAGCTCGCTACGGCAAAACTCGCAGGAGGTTCTATTCAGAATGGCACAGCCTGGCGAGCTCGCGGCGAGCTCGCTGAGCGAGTGGCGACAAGAAAGGAAGCGAACCCGTTTCGTCGCTGGCGAGTCGCTGAGCGGTAAATCGATGCCACGCCCACCATTTGTCGTCATGGGCAAGCTCGCTCAACTTGCCAACTCTGATCGGAGCTTAGTGGAAGTGCGTACAGTGTGTCCTTTGTAAGTAACCTGCGATTTGAAAATGGTAGAATTAGCCGTAAAAAGCGGAAACATCGTCACCGGATCTAGCTCGTTCATCTGCAGCAGTTTTATGGACTAACTGGCAAGGCGTCGTTGTGAAGCTGGATATCGAGGTTTCGTCGATATAACAAATAGAAGGAAAAGTAGGCCGGCTACAAGTTCTCGCTAACGTGAAAGTTTAAAGACACTATCGACGCAAAAAGCTGCCCATAATTCTGAATGCGTTGCTATTATTGTACATTCTATAGATGCAAAAAGCTCATAATAATCCTTCCTGTTCTTTTGAAACCCACGCCTGATTAGTGCCTACTGCGAACGTAATCGCACCATTTCTTGCCTGCAAGAAAAGTGTTCACACGATGATTCTTACTGATAGTGTTTGTAGTTACTGAAAAGCGAAATAAGCGCGTCCCCGATGCTTTTCTTTTTGGTGAAGTTAATGATTCTATTGAACTATAACATCAATTTTCGTATACAGCAATGGTGGTTAACGCAGTAATTCGATCAAAGTAGAGGAAGAGATCGTTCACGGCAAATGTTGATTAGGATGGGATTTGATAGGAACGATGAAAGTTGGCATGAGCCTTTTGGCATTTAGGTATACTCACATATCAAGTACAGTGGATGAAGCCTAACCTTGAGAACAGGCAGGATTTCGCATAGGTTTTAGCTGCACGGTCCACATCCCACACAGTTTCGAGGGTCAGTGAGGTCTGTCGGGATTATTACCTGCGTTTCATCCTAACCTTTGTCGATTACGAGAAAACCATTCGGCAGCATCGAAACGAATGCCATACTGTCAGTAATAGTGGACAAGGGAGTGGACGGGTCCTTTAAGAGGACTTTAGTTGGTTGCTACAAGAACTATTCGACAACGGTGCAGCTTTTCCATCGCCCCCTTTCAATACCAATTGTAAAGGGAGTACGCCAAGGCGACACAATATCGCAAAGTTGTTCACAGCCACGTCGCAGTGGATGATGAAGTCGATCCCGGTACAGAGCGCACACTGCTCGATAGAAAGCTTTCTCGAGGTACTAACGATGGTAAGTCCCTTTTCATCCAGTTCTTAGCTATTAAGTTCTTGCTCCTTTAGTTGCGTAGCGGTGCTGCACTGGATCTCGCTTGCCGTCGATGCTCGCCCCAAAAAGGTTTCTCGTGAGGAAAAAAAGAGAAGGCATATCACCGAACTTAAAGGCAGCACTCACTATAAAAAAATGTTTTTCAGTTTTTATCAGGAAAGTCCTCCTCTGCCCATGCACTGGTCAAAAGCAGGGGCAGCACTGTGCACGGAACCAGCTGATCTGAAACCGAATTCCGAGGAAAGACGACGTTTTGACGTAAATTCTGCCCCTGCTTTTGACCAGGACCGTAGGGCGGTCAAGATGACCTCAAGGAAAATCGTCCGCTCAAAGATTTTGGCGTAAGCGAAGTGGGTCAGTTTGGCCAAGCGCACATCCTACGGCTTCCCATCGGTCGTCACTTATGTGGTGATTTTAACCATATTTTTCTCCAGCCTTCCTTTTTGACCACCCTGTAGGCCTGGTCAAAAAAGGGGGTGGGCATAAACAGCACCCTGGCTGATCTGAGTCTGAATTCTGAAGAAAAACGAGGTTTTAACGTGAATTCTTTTGCAGTCTCCTGTATATGGACGGAGAAATGCTTTTGCAGTACAAACTGAATAACACTTTTCACCGTGAGTGCTGCCTTTAAAGGCAGCACCCACGGAAAAAAATCGATTTTGAGATTTTTGCATTTTTTGTACACTAGCTGCATGGGTTGCCCAAAGCCAGAGTAGGAAAGGACAAAAGTTAAAACTCATCGTGAAAATGTCGAAAACATGCCCATCCCGTTTATCTAAGTTAAGGGGTGAGTGGACGAGTTTTCCATGGACTTTGGCGCCAAACAAGTACGCTTCGGGCCTAGATAGCGATTTTGCCGTTTCTGCCGTTGGGCCTTCATAGGGTGACGCGCTGTTGGTGTAGATACACCGAAGCGTACTTGTTCGACACCCAAGTCCATGGAGAACTCGTCCACTCACCCCCGTAATATGGATAAGCGGGATGGACACATTTTAGACCTTTTCTCGGTGAGTTTTAATTTTTGTACTTTCTTACTATGGTTTTGGACAAGCCATGCGGCTAGCGTGCTAAAAATGCAAAAATCTCAAAATCGATTTTTCCGTGGGTGCTGCCTTTAATGTGTTATATTGCGCAGTCTTAATCTGCCGATACCTTGCTAGTGAGTGATCCCTAGATTTAGTTTTTCCGTCTTCGCTTTAGATAAAAACTCTTCCTGTTGATAGTTTGTTGACAGAATATCAGGAATCTATCAACAGCAACGCAAGATGGATAAGCTAAAACGAAGATTTATTTCTTGGTGGAGCACTTATCAACTTCAAGTGTACCTCAACTGATATTTGCAGATCGGAAGGTTGGGTAGGAATTAGTGAGGTACTGATTTGTAGTTGATGTCGTGTCTCCCGCGTGGGTATTTCTGCTCTTTTGCGGCGACCGTGAGCGTCGACGCCTAATGTTCTAGTGGACGCGTCGCTTACTTTAAATGTTGGTTTTTGAGGATTTCGCTGCATTTTTGGCTAGCAGTACTTCGGATGAGGGAAACCTTTCTTTTCATGGCTGTTTTTCAACCTCACATTGATCTCCTTTTACTAACTCTGGAGATTTCAACGCAAGAATGGGGACAGCTGCAGAAGCTGAGAGCAGGATTGGAAGATTCGCATTAGGACTCCGAAACGAAAATGGCAATCGTCTCATTGGGCTCTTGTCCGCAGCACGACTGTTTCATGGAAACTCTATCTTCATGAAGAAGGAACACCGCAGGTGGACTTGGGAGTCACCCAACGGCACGACTCACGCGGAGATCGAACACATACTCACCAACCGAAGATGGTGTCTACTAGATGTGTCTGTAGTCCCATCTTTCTGCTGTGGATCGGATCACCGTCTCCTTCGAGCAAAGGTACGACTCAACCACAAGCTGGAGAAGAACATCTGCCATAACTCGAAGGGGAAGAATGATGTCGTGTATGACGTTGCCATGCTTGAGGAGTCCTTGTCTCGATTGACTGGCCTGTCCTGGAGGACCCAACAGAGGACTACGGTTTCCTTCTTAAAGGACTGGAAGCTTGCGCAGAACGTGCCCTGAAGCCCCGCTCAACACACTTGAAACGTATCTCGAACACCACTAAAGTGCTGCTGAGAAGAAGGAGAGATATGAGGCTAGACCGAAATGCATCACACATCGAGCGGTTGGTGGCGAACACCAGCTGCAGAAAAGCTTTACAGGAGGATCTTCGAAGGTACAGGCAAGCAAGGATTTTGGAAGAAGCACAGAAACGGACAAGTCTGGAGAAATGTCGAAGGGACCTCCAGGAGTACCATGTTCCGCTGACTGCACTTCTGAAGACGAAACTCCAACATCTTCCCGTAGCGAGATGGAATCGATAACGGAGAGATTCTACACTAATTTATTCCGTTCGTCAACTCCCGTACCAGACCCCAACATCCGCATTGTCAAAGTACCCACCACGGATTCTCTCTGTTGCCGTACGCGCCGCAATAGACACTATGAAGGCGGGCACAGTCTCAGGACCGGATCACATCTCGGCCGATCTTTTACGGGTTAGTGGCCATCCCCTCCACGAAGTTCTAGCAGCACACATGACATCATACTTGCAGAAGGAGAGGATCCCGGACCAGTGGAGGACCTCAAGTACCCTGCTTATGTACAAGAGGACGGTCGTGAAGATATCCGGAACTACCGTCCGATATGCCTGCTGAGCGTGCTGTACAAGCTGTTCACGAAGATCATCCTCACTCGTATACAACAATGGTGGTTAACGCAGTAATTCGATCAAAGTAGAGGGAGAGATCGTTCACGGCAAATGTTGATTAGGATGGGATTTGATAGGAACGACGAAAGTTGACATGAACCTTTTGGCATTTAGGTATACTCGCATATCAAGGACGCTGGATGAAGCCCAACCTCAAGAGCAAGCTGGATTCCGCAAAAATTTCAGCTGCTTGGACCACATCCAGACAGTTTCGAGGGTCATAGAGGTCTGCCGGGAATACCATCTGCTTCTCGTCCTTACCTTTGTCGACTATGAAAAAGCATTCGACAGCATCGAGACGAACACCATACTGTCAGCACTAGTCGACCAGGGAGTGGACGGATCCTACGTGAGGAGTTTAACCGACTGCTGCAAGAACTGCTCAACAACGGTGCAGCTTTTCCATCGCATACGAGTTGACGGACGATTTCTTTCCAGTCTTCGTTTTACGGATGACATCGTTCTGTTTTCGAGGAGTACCGCTGAAGCAGAGACGATGTTGAAGGAACTGAACGATGCAGGTAAGAGATTCGAATTGCGAACAAATCGGAATAAGACACAATTCATGAAGAACGCCTATAGCAAAGGGAAATGAATGAAATTGGAAGACTCTCCCAATGCGGAGACGCGTTTCTACGTGTACTTCGGACGCTCGATGAACATGGAGAAAGATCTGGAAGACGAACTGAACAGTAGAAGTAGAGCAGCTTGGGTCGCTTTCGGGCCTCTGAGGAGGCCGCGGAGCACATGTAGAACCCGGAGCTCCGTGCCCATCAGTTCGATGCGACCGTTCTCCAAGCACTCTGTTACGCAGCTGAGACGTGGGCGGATACTGCCACCACGTCAAGGAGGCTATGGACCACCCACAGAGCGCTTGAGAGGTGTCTTCTGAAGTATAACAGGCGAACTCAACATCAAGCCGGACTACGCAGTTCTGATCTTAGGAGGATGTCCCGTCTACGCGATCCAGCGGAATATGTATCGAAGGCAAAACACCGATGGGCCGGTCATATCATAAGAAGGACTGACGACAGATGGACGAAAAGAACCTTGGAGTGGATTCCAAGAGATGTAAAACGTCCTCGAGGAAGACCTCCAAAGAGATGGGCAGACGTGTTCGTGGAAAATATGGACCAGCTGAGAAATCAGCTGGGTACGGTTGAGGAATACGGCATGGGAACTCGCGGACGGATCCAATCACGAATTCTACCAACATCTTGGATGACGTTAGCGAGAGAACGAAATGAATGGAGAAAATGCTGGGGCCAGCACGATTCGTGAGGACAGGCCATCTAAGTACCTAAGTAAGTAAGTAAGTATTGCTAGTAGGTGAACGCCAAACATTTCATGTAATGGTTTTCAAAAGCCATTTCAGTAATCTACTACAGATGTTCCTAAACTTTGTGCTGAGTTTGTTCTCGTCTGCGTTTAAGAAAGACCTTTTTGCATCCTGCACAT
>KN549230.1:109047-123464 GCA_000797555.1 Oesophagostomum dentatum | reverse complement strand
TGTAATAGTGAAATAACGTTCATTTAAGCACTTATGACTTCCTGGTTATAGCTTCTATAACTGGCGGGTATACTTGTTGGTTAACCGGCAGTTATAGCCAAATTGCTACCACCCAGGTTTTCGGCAAGGTAGGCAGTATGAGTTTAGAATAAAAAGCGATTTCAGAATGCGCCCAATCTCACTTTCTTGTTATGACTGTAAAACTTTGAGGAAAATGTACAAAAAATAAATACACAAGAAGTTTTAGTAAGCAATCCATTATTTGCAATAGGCAGCTAAATAACTTGGATTTTTCCTGCCTTTAGCCGTGTATGATTTCGGATGCGTAAAAAATCACTAGAGAGTCGGAAAGGCGGGAAATTTTATTTCTTTGAATGCACAATTGCTGCGCTACTGAACGAATTAACATAAAAGCATTGGTACAACCCACTAAAAACATCAGGGTTAGTTTGTGAACCAACAATGAAAGTAAAGGAGAGGAAAGGGGCAATTGCCATAGTGTTAAAAGTAGGAAGCAGTTCGAATGACGTACGACATTTTCAGTTTCAGATGCAGTTTGTTCAAGTTGTTCAGTGACATACAGTAGGATGATAGATGTTCCAAAAAGGACCGAAATGGTTCCCGCCCGTATCTCATCCTTCGTATGTGTGCATTTTCATCTAAAATCATGGCCCGTATTTGCAAAACCATTTGTAGTTTGAATCGTGTTTGAATTGGCCCTTTTTCTAATCGATTCGGGCACAACGTGGTTGGTGGTGTTCCTGAAACCTCCCGACTCCCGTTTGGGCTCCAAAAACGTTTGCACTCTAAATGGATGCCGAATAATCGGAACTTTCCGAACGCCGCCCTAAACCTTCCCGAATTGCAAAAACAACTCTTTTAAGGAAAGGATTGCTTACTACAAGATTTTTGAATGTTTTTTTTCTTTTCGATTAAATGGCACGGCGTACATACTTGTCGTATCACTTCGCTAGGAAAGTATCCTATTTCCCGTTCTTCTGAATGCTGCTGTTTCTTTATGGATCTTCATCGGTGAAAAATACTTTACTAGAATTGTACATAAAATCAGCAGTTTTTGAACAATTAACAAGGAAGATTTTCAAAGAAAAAGTTTTCAAAGGAAAATTCGAATTAATGGAGGAACCTAGTACACAAATCGCCAAGCTACGGCTCAGTTGCTTGGGTACACGGTCAAGCAAAGGGTGCGACAGCCGCAGCGGGGGTCGCCTTGGGGGCCAACCCAGGGAAGTCGCCGGAGGGGTCAAGGTACAGGAAGGCAACTTAATGGAGAAAGGCTCCTCAGAAAGCCGCTATGCTGATTTTGAGCTGCATCCATGAGTTTGGGCCCTTTGATAAACCGACCGCCTACCTGGGGTAAACGGAACTACCATATAAAATAAGTATAAATTTCGAGTTCAGCATGCAAACTACCCGTCTAGGTTGTTTCAGCAAAATCCATGAATTCAATGATTTTTCAACGACTTTCAAATAAATTTTTAAAACCTAAAAATTATTTAGCTGGTCTTACTTTTTCAAAAAAGAGCTGCTCTCTCGCTTCGCCACTCTGGAAGGAATAGAAAAAGAAAGAGCACACTTGTCCTCATCTCTGCTTTAGGAGCTTATTAGCGGAAAACCTAAAAGTACAGTTCATACAAACATGATTAATCTTTTCATTTCCAAAAAATGTGCAACTGCAAAAAATTTTTTGCAAGGATGAAAGCTTGCTTTATCATATTACACAGAATAGTGAGGAAATCGTTGCAGTGCGAGAACATGCGGTGCAGCGAATTTTAGGGATTTTCATTTTTTCCTGAAAGTAGGGTTGAATCAACTATTTGTAAAACTCTGTAAGCGAGACTTTTCGTCCAATTCTCAACTCCTGGATAATCTTGAGGATCCCCGCAGTATACGACTAAAAGTACACCTTAATACGCTTCCTTGCCGAAAAGGAAGTATGGTGCGATTCTGCTGCGATTTTTGCCTAAGGTTGCAGCGTAAACTGTTCGCACCCTAACAATTTTAAGAAAACGACCATTCGAGAGCACATGGTCCGAAGTTTTTTTAATGATATATAAATGTTGCCAAAAAATCCTTCTACTGAGGTGATAATGTTTTTCCTATGCGTATTTTTCTCCAAAATCAATTTCCGCCTATTTTCAGGCCTTCACAGACTCGCTGTTTATCCGGGTCTACCGTATGACTGGATAGAAAAATTCTCCCCTTTCGGCTCAAATGGAGGACGCTCAACACACTTGGTAAATAGAAAACTTAAACATGTCTTTCGCAACCCTGCTATTTTTGGAAGAAATTGCGCTCCAGCGCCAATCGCTGGATAAGGCGAGATTTTATGTATTTCACAATTTCTTCCGCAGTCCTGCTAATAGTTTCTCCCGTACTCGTCTCGCGTGAAAATTCATTTGGAAGAGGGAGGGAGTTGCATTGGGATTCTCGCGTCGCAGCGGTACGCTTCCCCTGCTTGGACATTTGTAATAAAACGTGCGAAGGGCGCACTTCGCAACTATGTGTCATGCTATTTCTTGGGACTTCCAAAAAAGATGAGCATGTGGCTAATCCCTAATTCACACTTATTTTCGGGAAATTCTTGTTGTAATGAGATTAAGTTACGCTTACTTCTTTTAGGCGGTCGGTATTCGGCTATCATCCCCAAGGCAGATCCCCCAAAGACCAGTCTACATCCTTGTCAGCTTCTTTTAGGTTTCTGTGGCACGAATTGTGATATTTTGTTACGTTCTACTAAACGAACATTTAGAAAACATCATGTTGTGACCAAACTTCAGGGTACAAACAGGTGCGCACATTCGGAGAGAAGCGCGGACTCAAAAACAAAGTTTTGCTCGAACATTTTAGCGAATGCAACAATGTGCTTCTGGGCTAGAATGCGTATCATTGGCTGACGCATTTGGGCCCTAAACTTTTGCGTTTGGGAAAATGACTTTACGAATAGTTGCAAAGTGTTTAGATTCGAAACGTGTTCGGAGGCTGACGGTTTGTGCTCCAAAACCCGCATTGAGCGGCGTTTGGATTCCATTTTAATGAGTACGAACCCATGTTGATAATCACATCAGTTCCTTTGTTGTTTTCTCTCGCGATATAGTTGGCTAGCAAGATCCTCGAGAACGCTCTACTTTACGTAGCCACGATAGCAACCATACAAGTAGAGTACAATAATGTGGGCAGCATCGTTGGAGAAATTAAAAGCTTGCGTTTGAGTTTTCAAAAATCTGTAGAAAAGATAAGTCGCGCTATGCAAACCAAACTATTGAACTATTTGAGTTAAACGATTTTTTGTCCCGTTTTGGTGAGAAAGTATGTAGGAGTATCGTTATTTCTCAGACACAACAGAAGTAAGGCTGCGAAAGGACCTTTACCATTACTACTACTGCAGCGAATAAAGAAGAGAAGTATTGCGATAAACTTCAGGACGCCTTCTTCTAAAATTGGTAGCACGAGAAAATTATCAAGCATTTATGACGTTGGGAAATGTGAACGACTGTTGTGGTATTAGAAGCTGATGTTGTGGCGCTAAAGCCTGCAAAAAGAGAGAGTTTTTTTTCTTTTCGGCAACGTCAGATAACACGTTGCTAAGCTAACCCGAATGAAGACGAAAAGTGTCTACTGAGAGGTCCTTCTCAGTCCATGCTACAGGACGCACTTTGCTCCTTCCTACCAGCATCTTATCCTCTCATCGCTTCATCACCTCGAGAGGTAGAAAAGTACAGGTTAAAAAACAATTAGACCTTAATGTGTGTCTTCGCATAAATAGACCGAGATATGCGAAAAGGCGCTGTACAATGGGAGAGTACGAACGAAAGCGCGGAAAAGACGCGGAGCCTTGTATTTCTGCTGCCTGTCAGTGTCCAATTTTCGACATGAACCAATGTATACTCTTTTTCGCGGACTATAACTAGCAAGGTTTGCGGGGCCAGGCACCCAAGGGAATGCCGGCGATGTTCAAACAGAACTAGCGTAATGTTGATCCGTTCTTTTCATGCTTCTTTGTTTTTCAAGTTTCTCTGGATTCCCTTGCAGTCAAAAGCAAGTTTGTCCACGCCTACCTCACTCATAGTCCGCGAAAAAGAGAGTATCTGGAATCTCCGCACGTTGGGCTGATTAAGAATGCGTCAATGGTTGAAACGCGTGTTCTATTTTCGAGAAAATGTCAAAGCTACTCATTCACATTCCCCCAGCTAATTGTGCAGGAAGAGTTATGCGAAGATCGTTTTCTTATCAGGCAATGAAGTAGAAGTCTTGTTAGGTAAAAGTAGTAGTAACGTATCAAGCAGCCGCAAACGAAGCTACTGTAATGATCACCAAAAGGACTTCGCTGTATTTCGTATACCAGGAAGTTCTTCCAGGAATTTCCTGTTATTTTACAACAGAGAAGGAAGAACGAATTCCGCAGACTATTGACTTCAAGCTGTATCCATGGTTCTATTTTCCGACACAACCTACGGAACAGATCATGAATAACGGTAAAAGTTTGAAAATTATTGAAAAAGCACTAGCACAGCATGCCGAGCTATCACCGCGTCCGTGATTACTGGATACACCTGTAGAGGAAATGGTTTAGACTAGAAATGATTTGGTCAATAAGAAATACTGATGGAGGACTATTTCTTTGTTTCTCGTTATCGATCATTGCTTAAAAGCAGCACCCACGCTCGGAACGCCTTCTGACTTCGCAACGGATTCTGAAAGAGGAACTCGAAAATTAGTTGAGGATCAAGTTTCTCGGCTCCAGACCAAGAAAATCACTCAAGAAGGCTCGTCCTCAATCTCGCGGACGAGTTTTCTATTTCGCCGTGCGCTTTCTGTTGGGGTCGACTATCCTCTAAGCGCGAGGACATGGAAGAGACTTTTAATCATACTCATATACAGAGGTTTAGCGCTCTAACTAGCGCGGAAAGCTAGTTGGAGGACATGTCCAGGAAATTACGGACGAGTCTTCTGGAGCGATTTTCTTGGTAACGAGTGCTTTTTAAGCCGAGAAGTTTGAACCTCAATGCTTTTTGGGTTCCTCTTTCAGAATCCGTTCAAGAACTCGGAAGGTGTACCGAGCGTGGGTGCTGCCTTTAAATGTCATACGGTAAGGTGAAACGTTTCATGCAAGGTTAACTCCTCAAAAAGGTTCCTCTGAATGGAGTGCACATCCGACGTTTCAAGCAGGCCGGTAATGCGGATAACTACTGGGCCTTCAAACATTTGAACAATCAGTAGTGGCTAGCACAGTAGTATGTATGCGCCGTCGTCCTCCGCCTCTCTTCGCAGGTCAATATTTTCGTCGTAAAAAGAATAATGCACTTCCACCTTCTTCTACTTTTTCCAGTCATACGAGAAATATCCGGTGGGATAAGTGCGCTTAAAACACACTTGCAAAGCTTGCCTCTCTTCTGGGCAATCTTCTAAGCGTACAACACACTTGTGTTGTATACTCGTGAGTACGTTGATGAGGAGAAAATTTTGGTTACTCACCTGATGACTGAACAAGGGCTGTGGACAGTACGGCAGCCAACCAGCTGAACAGGACGAGCTTCATGATTGTGTAATGTCAAGTGGACGGAGAATCTCCCTGGCAATTATACTGCAGCGGATGTTTCGTCCCACCTAATATCCGTAGTGATATAGTCAGATATAGAAATGATTGTTGAATCGAAGGCAGCCTATGTTCAATTTGATGAGAAGTAAATTGTTTGAGGGTAGCGAAGCCTATTATTCTGAAAAAGTTTGATGTTATCTGACGAGGGAACGCTCGCTACCTGCAGCAGCTTTTTATAAATTCAGAAAATTGAAACAGCTGAGCTCAAAGAGTTTTTTTTTTCGAAAATTACAAAATCGAATGTCCAGCGATTTTCGGAAAATCTGGCGAAAAACAAAAATAATTATCTGCATCAGCCCGGCACATAACAATGGCCCGATCTGCCACTTTGCACGCTGTCGTTAAGTCGTGTACTACAACGACTGCTATAGTATCAACCCAGACAGTGGTAAGCTTCGGACGAACGAAATTCGGACGAAATTGTTCATATTGGATAAACTACTCACAATGGATTAAATGTCACGGTCGAAAGATTACCTGTAAAAAAATATGGCGTGTAATCTAGCATTGAAGGGGGTTTGGAACAGCTTTCATAAATGAGCGAAACAGGAGCAACCATTTCAAAGTGGACCACTTTACAATATATGTAGGTTCGAAACGAAAATATGGTTTTGAGAAAATGCAGAGACGGAAAGGAATTTCTTCACCTTTAGCAAAGTTGAGAGACCTCATGCGTGCAAGGAAACATTGAGGTACTACGCATAAAGCACATGTGGCGACAAAGACTATGTTTTTCTATGGCACGACCAAGAAGGCCTTTACGACCATTCAGTGACAATGTATATCACCAATGTAATGATGTACAATGTACCTAGTCATCAGGGGCTATACACATGCCGTGCCTGATGACCACCATGCTCAGTACTCCCTCAGGGTATGTACTGTCAAGCCTATCTGGAGCTTTCGAGATCACATGCGCTGTAATACTAGAGGCGCGAATTGCTAGTAGAGGCGTGGAGCCTACGAAAACCTGACATGGTAAGATTGAGAGTGGCACAGAGAAATATGGAAAGAAGTGGAAAGAAGGATGCTAGAGGGCTTACGTTGAAGGGATGATGGAACAGCAGTGATAGCGATAGAAGACCGGGCATATCGATAGGCTAGAAGGCAGCTGCAGTCCACGCAGAAACTCTGAAATGTAAAAAAGAAGGAACGAACAAAAATGCTAACAACTTGTTTACAAATATATTCATTCGTAGGACTAACGACGTGCGATGCTTACAGTCGACACCTAGCGGTATGTGAAGCATGACTCTTGAAAAAGTGATTGCCAGCTGATTTCTCTGAAACTTCCCCATGAACCATTCCACTGCTGATGCAGTCAAGCCTGAAAGGAAGCCTGCGTCCAAGCCCGGCAAACGATAGCACTGAAATGGCCCGAAGGCGTCAGCCGCGGAATGGCCTTATGCAACAACACCTCCAGACCAGGAGCCTGGTTAGGATTCAACTCAACTCCATTAAAATGGGACGGTTTTGACCGATCTCTAGGAAAATCTCTGGGTACGGACACCAGACCGGTAAAATGTCCCATCGGGATGTTTCAGGTTTGTCGATGATACTTCTCCAAACAGCTGAATTCAGGGTCCGGCGTTAGATGTTCATTGATGAAGATCAACATTTCCAAAGCGAAGCCCCTTTTGAAAATGAGAAGGCTTACTAGGCTGCTTGCGGAAAGAAGCTAATTTTAGCACAGATTATCTGTTTTCCGCTCATTTTTTCTTATTTTCGATGGTCTCAACCGAATTTTAGATCGTCCCTCAGCAAAAATGAGCGAAAATGCAGAGTGTGACAAAGCAAAGGAAGAAACGGAATAAGGAGACGATAGCATAGATTAGGCTTAAAAAACGGACAAGATATCCCTGGAGTAGTAATCATACGCGAAATTGAAGAACTTGGACGAAATCAAGAAAGAAAGCCCACGACCGCATCATTCACTGCTCTGTACAATCTGTACACGAGAGGCAAAAAACTTGAAGGTTTTACAAAAATTTTGATGAAATGAAATAAAATTGAATACATAAACATTTTAAAAGAAGCAGCTGTTTTCGGCCTGCCCTCGGCAACGCTCCGCAGCTTCGCACTCTGCGTAGGGTGCGGTATTTTTAATGCGAAATTTCCACTTTTTGACGGATTTCTCAAACAGGAAGACCAGATAAGTGCAGTTTTAGCGCTGTAGGGTAGCAACCACGGCTGCATACAATCCAAACCCAAAAAAATAGAGAAAGAGTCGAGATGAATGCCTGTAAACAGCTGAGCTGTTCCCGTAGCTTTCCTGGGACACCTAACTCAGTAAAGATTATAAAGTTTTTTATCTGGTTGAGGGCCGTTTTTCGTACGATTGTTCAACGCATAGTTCTCGCCTATGTCTATACTTTGATTCGACATCTTTCAGTACTCACTTAAAAAATATATGTATAAGGAAAAATGGGGGTAGCCAGTGCACTTTCGACACGTACACTCCTGTCAACGCAAGCTTCGTTGGTTGTAGATTTTAATTTCAACGTGTTGAATTTTGCTGTGAGTTTTTAAGATTCCTCTGTGGTTCTCCTGTATTCTTAGCAAATTTTTGGCTTGAGGTCAACTTCTGATGCTTCCATTTTACGTATTCGCTTAAAAGCCATTTCCGGTTTTCCCTGTTACAGAGTCAGCCGTCAACTATAAGCCCGCTCGAAGCCAATCCTATTAGTGGAGTGTGTGTAAATCGTAAAGGAAGAGGAGTTTCACCACTGAGGTCGCGAGGTGAAATAACAAGGAAGGTTTGACGAGACAGGTGCAGCATGAAGAATAGTACGAGCATTCGCGCAATGATTTGGCGCTCTTATATGAATTGACACTGCGATAAAACGCTGAGTGTTAAATACAGCGGATTTACCTGGCAAGTGCGTGCTTACACGACTTGTATCACAGCAACAACCGTGCATACGGGACACAGTTCAGCTGTATCGATCGAGATCACGGTTCGTCACGGTCGATCACGGCGTTGGCACATGCTCCCTTGTCCACTGAATCCTCTATAGTTGCCGCGCAATTTAGATTTTTATTTCTGTCCACCACCACCACATAAAATCTGAAGAAGCGGTTGTTGAAAGGCGCAAGCAGGGATCCTTCAGTAACAGTGATTTGCACCTTCTTCTCACCAGCAGCCAAAAAATACTCCAGTACGTTCAAACTATAACGAAGCCTTTCAGCGGATGCTGATAACTTTAGAATTTTTAGAAATACCATCCTAAACTTCGAAGCAGGAAGAATTTACTAAGCTTTGCTCTATATAATAGGAAGCGCGGCTGAGTCAACCGAGTAGTTTGTGGACAGTTCTCAAGATTGCAAACTAAGCTATCCGATTTCCGCTTTCGAGCACCAAAAAGTTCTGCACTATTTTCTGAAGTGCTCACATTCAAGTGGCATGACATTAATGATTATCTGCATTCTTCAAACTCTGCGCCAATGAAGTAGATACGATGTAATAAAGTGACGTATTTGTCGTCACTAGGGTAGATATAGCAGTTATGACGTAGCTTAGATGCCTCTTTACTGAGCCCGCAGATAAATCACACCAGCACATCCTGAACAACGTGATTACAAGCTTGGCAACAGAATTCCACTAATTCTTTCTTTTTCATTGATTTCGGGTTCTGCAGGTGGAACGACGAAGGCGACCAAGAGGTTAGTAAGACGACGTCGAAAATAGGCCTAAGACAAGAGGGTAGCCGTTACAGTTCCTAGAAAAATGGGATGAATTACTTTGAAGGATTTGAGCGGGGCTAATATAATTCAGATATAGAGTGTTTTAAAGGAAATGCGTGTTTTGCAAAGAAATACCTAGACCTGTGACAAAGTTCATTCAGCCGACATTCGATGAGGAAATTATCAGCAGGGGCCATATGTATACCGTCCCCGCGGAGCATTTCGCGGGAGAGGAGCAAGAGACGGGCGGTTTTCCGCGATGTGCAGGATTTCAGGGATAACGAGATTTGGGTTCCCCTCTCCCGCGATTCTTCCTCCTACCATGGACTAGGGGGATGGCGTACTGTAGCTCCCTCTCGTGGAGGAGATAAGCATGCGGCCCCAGAACTTTGGCAAGACTCGCCAATTTCCGAGGATATTCAGCTGACCCCAATATATAAGCTGTTCAAAAATTCTTTAAAATGATTCCACTAATTGTCTATCCGTGTTGTTCAGAAATATAAAAATCAGGTCCAAGGAAGCAGTCATTTTCTTGAAAAAATCTATAATTTGTAACGAAGAAGCAACCGACTTTTTTGAGGTCAAGACGGAATTGCTGGTTGAACTGTAGACCAACGGTGAAATAATCACTAATATGTCGCGAATCTTTTTGGCAGCTAAAACCAACTTTCTCAGCTCTTCATAATGGGAGGTGTATTCAGACAGCATGCTGAACATGATTTCCCTTTTCTTTAGTTGTTCCACAGCACTTCAGTCCTCATATGGTATTGAGAATCCGACGGTGGTATTTTTTTCTCAAAGAAATTTCGGAATTGTAATTGTTGCTGTTCGACTTCGCTGCCTTCACTCATCTTGATATTTCGCACTGGGTACATTTATGCTACTTTTCTTAGAAAATGTTGTGATTTCACAAATTCTGGCTATTTCATGCTCAATTAACTTTCGGTAATAGTCTGTTCCTTTGCCGCAACTCCTCCCCTTTCCCTCTAATGTTCCTATCTAATCTCTTTTTTTCAACTTGACTTTCTTTCATGACCGTCGAGATAATAGATCCTCATCGTGCAACCTAGCAGTGCTCGCAAGGGATCAATCTGAGGAATGGGAAGAATCTGCGTTTCTTTCCACACCACATCGAAACTGCTTATGGGCATGTTTCCATCTGCGTGTAAAATGGCTAACTGAACTTCCCCAGAGTTTATCGAGCTATGTAAGGAGTATGCTCAAGAGAGGGGTTCTAGATGACCCTTCAACCCCAAGGTAGTTTATTCCATTGTTTCCTTTGCTTGCAGCTCCCTAAGTGGGGATGAAACTAATGAATTAAGAGGCGGTGCCGCTGAGAAGCTTGCGAAAGAGAGAGTCACCTCCAGGACACTGCGCTCCGGCTCGCACTGCTAGTTTCAACTTTTGAAACTATGAATTGTTTTCCTTCGTTTATATACCTAGGTATACTGGGGTATTTTTTCCGCTCCAGATGAGACGTTTGGCGGTTCGGGCACTGGGAAAAGTGGCAAATTTGGCTACACAGCGATGGGGGTCCGACAAGGGATGGAGTAATTTTTTTACTTATAAGAGTCATAAATCGGAAATCGTAAATCACAAAAAGGTCGTGGATCGTAGATCGTAACACATGGAGCTACTGCTGTTCGCGCAAGACTATTTAGTCCATATAATGACTCTGACTTCAGTAGCCAAAAAGCGAGGGTCTTCTATGTTTTGGCCAATTTTGTCGAAACAGTAGTTTGGTATGACTAGATCGAGGTAAAAAATAAGCACATTAAAAATGCTTCAATGAGTGGCCCTGGAGCCATGATGAACCAGAAAACGGGGAAGCGCGATGTAACATCTAGTGAGAAAATGTAGACCAAAAACGCAACAGAGTTCGAACATGTTTACGTCGAATATGACCAGGAAAACAAGGTACTATAATTCAAACTACAAGAAGAGGGTTGGCCAAATTAAATCGCATTGACATAGTTAGTCTAATTGTAAGCCTAACGACTGTGATATTTTAGCGAAGAAACTATTGTTTTTTCTCAAGATTCTTGACCGTTAGGTGCATATGTAAATCACTGATAACTGGTCAGATCGGAGCAGCTACAGGGCCCTCATTCTGTACAATTTTGGTCCTATACCTTCTAAATCTTCCGCATCCCCCATTTTCTACCCTAGTGTGCGAAGCAGCTCATAGTCCACGTGGGTTGCTGGGCAAGAATACCCCCAGAACCTTACCGGCATTAGTGAATGGATTTCGTCGTACAGACACCCATGCCTGCTCTTATAAGTAACGATAAATCCAGCGGTAGAAAACCTCGTTCAGATTCAGTAGAGGTGGCAGGGCCACAAATTTAGTCTGCAGCCAGGCTTTGAAGTAGGGGTATTTCGAGGCAAAATAAGAAAAATGGAAATTCGCGTTAGAGCGCGTTTATAATCTGCAGAATACGAGTTTCTTCGACTGAAAGATTTATGATTTTTATGAAGTTTTGGCAGCTTTTACGAAATCCTTAAACCGTAAATCATAACTACGCACATCCTTGGTTCCGATCATCATTTGTTTAAAACTGCTTTGGTTTTCTTCCGTCTATACAATCATTTTTATTCGTAGATTTTTAGTTTCTTGATCAGCATAACTTCTTTGCAGAGGATGGGTAAACGGAGCAGCTTCACTGGTGTCGAATAAAACGAAGTGCCTAGCACTGTGCCTTGTTCAATATTTTTGGAACATGACTTAGTTTCCTTCTTATATAATTGAACTGCTTACAAAACAAAGCCAAGAGAAGCAGGCGCCAAGGTAATACAAGGAAAATCGACCAGGCTAGTGAACAGGTGAACAGCACCTGCTTCTTCCGTCTTTGTGGAGTTACTCATTGCGTTTGTTTTTTGATTCTGGTTGTTCTTGCCTCACAGACGCATTTTACCTCGCTTACCTTCATTTCTTCGACAATCATTTGCCAGCCACTTAATATTTAGACTATTCTTCAACTTCTTCCCCGTGTTTTCCCCGATTCTCTGATTTCCGGTTCTGTGGTTCCTATTGCTGACTCGACTCAAAGTTAATTCCTTTATATTTCGTTGGACTGATTTCCTCCTGATACATAATGTAGATCGTTCACACATGTTTGAATTCATATGTGTTTGATTTATTTTCCCCGTTAATTTCGTGGGAGATTTGTCATATATTCACGAGTTTGTAATAAATACAGTGCGCGTCGAAACTGTAGACCACCCCCTTTCCCGAATATCCGCAAAATCGTAGAAGTCCGCAGGTTTCCTAGGAGTTCCTTGTACTATCGTAGTCAGCATCTCAGATAGAATCTGCACATAGGGTTTCGCAATTTCCTCCTGTATTTACGTTTATACAAATTTTTGATTCACAAATACCGCGTCAAAACTATAGACCACCCCCCAGAAAACAGCTTTCAAAGTCATAAATTGAATGTGATACTAAGGTATCTGTTCGATGGGAGAAGCAGAATTTCAGAGGACGCATCTCAGACGAGATCCATCGCAAAATATTTGTTGCACATTGCAGGAGCGAAGACTTGAGGCGCTCAAATAGTGCTCAAAGCCTTGCTAAAGATTAAACACCTCTTTTTAACTGCCACTATCAGGAGCCCTTGCTATTGTAAGTTCTAGTTAAGGGAACTCAACTGTGTGAAGAGTCAATTTCAATGAGCAGTATAGTTCGCAATTGTATTCTCCTCTGTATATATGTTAAGCCTAGCAATGAGCGCGATAACTCCTAGTAGTGTTACGAGCGCGTTTTTTTTTCATAGGCTTTCGGGTAGACACTCGATACCGGCCTCCTAGAAGGAGAGGGGCTAGGAGTTGAGGCCGACCTGACCTCTCTTCATCGTCAAGAGAATAGTTTCCTTTCTTGAACCTGGCGAACCAGCGTTTCACCGTGCCGTAAGACACAATTCCTCGAGAATGCAGTGAGCTGCCTTTGCGGAGTAGCCGTCGGTGAAGAGAAAAAGTTGGGAATGTCGAAGATGAATTTTGTCGTGGAGGAAGATAACCGCCGTTAATGATGATGCAATTTCTGGGGATGCAGGAAAGAGTCCTCTGACTTAGTACGAAATAGTTTCCTTCCCGCTCTCATAGGAAAAATGTTATAATTTTTCAAAGCTAGAGCTCATTACTTCCTTTCCAACCCAATATTTCGCGTACCATCCTTGCACTAACCTCACCGATTATTCTGCCTATTGTCAAGTTCTAGAAAAAAAACTGGAACACTACTGTAAATTATTTAGTAGCTATAAGATGTCTGACGAGGAGGTTGTAGATGTTACATATCGTTTTTAAATTTTTTTCCTTCTCAGCGAATGTTCCACTTACAACGAGCGGAAAAGGAGCGAATTTTGCCAGTTAGATTCCCTTTCTTGTCTGCAGAAATGTCTTTCTAGTTCAGAATATAGCTATTTGAAATTTTGCCAATGTTAAGGCTTAGTATTTTAGTATTTTAATATTTAATTGTTATCTATCGGTACAGTTATAAATATTAATTGACAACATTGCGAACAAATCCCCCTTGTCTTGAGATGTTTTTCAGATTTGTTGTAGAAACCTCGTAAAATGTTCGTTTGCTGTAGAAACCTCGTAGATGAAAAAGCTCCTAGAATGCAACTAGCCTTAGCAAAGGAACGATAAGCGGTTACTGCAACACACTCCTCAAAATTAAGTCGGTCAGAATAAGTTGAACTAAAATCACGTACTGACTGTGAAATTTTAAGCTCATGATTATCTAAATAAAAAGTAAGTCAGTGCTATTGTTGCATTTTGTTCTTAGCCGTAAAAAGAAAGTCTAATAGCTAATATTTGGTAGGACGGTAAAAAAATTTTTGAGTGCAAAAGGTTATGCCGTGTTTGTTTAAGTAGTAGAGCCAGCACTCCACCACCAGCCATATCATTACTCCTATAGCATCTATAAATATCGTAATCGAAATTATCAGTTATACTAGCGTCAAAAATAGATTTGGGTTGGCAGTAATTTTCTGTAGTGAAAACAGCTACTGGGTTTTAAGAAAAGCAGAAAGTGAAGATCAGGAATTTTATTCCAGATTGATCTTGCATTAAAGAGTAGCGTATTGTTAGTCATATGATTAGTAGAATGAAGGAT
>KN549230.1:79441-91369 GCA_000797555.1 Oesophagostomum dentatum | reverse complement strand
ATTTTTAAAAACTGACCCCTTTTTTAATTTTCTTCCAGCCTCTAGGCCACTTTCAAAAATTTTCCAACCCATTCTTGAAAGGGGGCTCCCTACCCTGCCGCCCACCTCGGTCCGCCACTGGCAAAGAGGTCTTGATTATGCGACCTCTAGATCCTTCACTCCTAGGTTTCCCAACAAGCAAACGATAGCAGTTGGTTCCAGCTTTTTCAAGCTCTTTTATAAGTTCATGATCACCAGAAACATATATGGCTTCTTTTTCGTTCGATTTTCGCTATCAAAACTGGGCGTATCACTTTCATTAGCTTTTTCGTCCATACCTACTCTTGCAATCACTCTTATATTCTCATCTATTTCCTGGTTGTCTGCTTTAATTTTCACCATTGTTGAGCAACATATTCTGCTGAGAGTTTTGAGAAAGTGTGTTACTAGAAATCTTATTCGCAAGCTGAAAGCAGCAGCAAATAATTGCAGACTGAGATTGCTGATGCACAACCAGTTGCTAGCAAATGCGGTCAATGGTAACTGCGAAAACGCGCTGAATTGAAAACGAAAATGAACCAAAATGTTGAAGTAGCTGAGTTGCCCAGCATGGCATCTCCTGCATGACTCGGTGGTGTTCCTTTTGCCCATAATTGCTGCACGATCTTCAAGAAGACCTAGTAGAGTTAGCAGAGCCTGGAAATAAACAGTCGGCCAGCGCCACAGCACGAATAGATTAAAAAATTATGTTTCCAAAATCATAATTGTGAAATATACAATATCGAGCAGTCAGTAAAAGATCACGTTTTCACGATGTTCGGCATGTCCCCTTCCCATTTTTTTGGGGCCCAAACTTCTCACTGTGGATGTCGTTGATGTCGCCTACTAGTGCATATACTGCGTAGTGTTATAGATAGAAGAAAAAAAACTACAGCGCATGCTTCAGGGGTATAAAACCGTTAGGAAACATATGTTAAAAAGAGCTATGTATGTATATAGGAGCATCTGCTCACCATACGCAGTGCCTGAAAAAAAATTCCCTCTACAAGAGTGTACAGCGCTGGAATTCGCTGCAATTCCCACTAAAAAAAAGTTTTTAAATGTTGGTCGCACGTTATCGGAAGTATGAGTGAAGCCGGATCAATTACTGCCGATCATAACCTACTGACCTAATGGTAAAACGCGCGATTTACTACCTATCGGAACGTGTCAACAAAACTACAAGTTACCATTCCGCATTCTCCAAGATGAGTAGCCTAGCCTTTTCAGCGCTCGTACTTGTAATCGTCATTAGTGCGTGCAGTGAGTGATTGATTTATTACTCCTCATAATAAACTAATCCCCAAGCATTTTTTTTGAGACAGTGATGAGATTCCTTACTACGGCGTGCCTTTGGGCACACTTGAGCATGAAACGCTGGGAATTCGCGCACAAGTCTTCTTAGCCGATGACCACACAATTGTACTCGACAAGTTCCATCACATTCCTCATACATCATCATGTAAGTTTCATGAATTGTACAGTTCAGCACTGTTTCTTTCCACGTGAAAGTTGAGAGAAAATTCATTCTGCCTCACAAAGTTATGGCGATACTTTAACTGAAAAGAATTCTTGGACAGGTACTGCGATGATGATAGGACCACCACGTGAGGAGGATGCAAAAAGAAAGGTAACAGCATATGTTTGGAACAACACTGAACGTTTCAATCTGAAGTGTTTAGGTGGGCGATGGGATTCTACTTCCCTACACGCAGCCGAACTTTTCGTGGGAAGAAATTAGAAGGCAACGAAGGAGAGCTAAGAGGGGGTACATTTGGAACTGCAATAAATCTGTGCCTGTTCGCAATATTCCTGCTTCAGATTGGATCCTACAACGAAGACAAAAGCAGTAAAAAGTAAGTTTAGCTTTTCCAACAGATTATCCTTTTAACGCTGGTTCGGATTTCGTAGCTTTGCTGCAACTGCTCTTTCACCATTAGTCTTTCCATTGCTATCATAGAATAATGTACAGCACAGGTGTTTTGCATAGTGGATTGCTCTTGCTCCACTTCCTCATCTTTCGTGAGTTCTAACGTAGCACGGTTACGACGTTACAAAAATTCACATATTTCTACGATTTTAAGAAAACTTCAATTTTTGCTTGCTGTCAGGTTGTCTTGGACTTAATTGCAGTAAAGCTTGAATAAAGAATTCCCTAGAATTAGAATTTTCGGAAAAGCATGTGAAAGAGCAGATTGTAAATATTTCAATTACGTCTGCGTTTATAAAGTTATACAGATTTACTTGTAACTAAATTTTTCTTTGTTTTAATCGACCAAATTGATTTTGAGGAATTATTTTAGATATAAGTTTGAGTCACCATCTGGGCTTCTGTGGTTTAAAAATTTCACAGTTGAGTTGCTAACAATGTATCATGTTTGAAGGTAAAAGAATAGAAAGATGTGGCGACATTAAAGAGTAAGCATTTTGGAAAAGTATTCTTCTAAAGATTGCTGCATTTCTGATAGCTTTGAATGTTAGTATGGTAGACGTACTTCATCTTTCTCGCTGCAGATTTTTTGTGCGATAGATAGTTCTCCTGCGTAGTTGTACAATATTTGCTTTGGCTTATCCAGTCACAGAAGATAGAGATTCGAAATAAGGGTTCTAAAACATATGCGTGAAAAACGGAGACATCGAGAAATCAGTTTTTTTTTTTTACAAAATTAAGGAAGCGAGGTATGGCATGTTTCCCTCTTCGAACTTCAGCATATTAAAGTTCCTAGGAGGTTGGTTTCAGGGACTGTCGGTGTGTCATTTTTTCTATCAGTTTCCGAAGCTGCAAAGGTAATTATGCTTTCTAAATAGTGGATCCAGGCATCTTTTTCCTGGCATTTGAGGATACTCCAGAAGCACAATTACTGACACAACAACCTTTGTTTTTTTTTAAATTTCATTCTTAAGTGGATAATAAGCAGATGGACAAGTCTGTTTTTCAACCTCTTTTGACTCAATATTTATGTTCTGCATTCCCTGATTTTTCGATCTGTCAAGGCAAAACTAAAGCTTTATTTAATTTTAATAACCGAAGTTGACTTTATCCGATAATCTAATAGGCTGAAATTTGTCTAAAAACTAACAAGGGAATCTCGTTAACTCGGTGGAACGATACCGAATGGGCCAACTCTATTTTACATATAAGCGCCCGGTAGAGAAACGCTGAAGTGTGTGGGCATTAGTTTTTGTTTTGCTGAGCTTTGATGTCGGAAAGCTAGCCCGATTTTGCTTTAAAATCACCAAAAATTTGGTACTTCCCGCAAGACAAGGCAGATGCTAGCACAAGACCTTTTGCGTACAATTTCTTTGCTTACACAGCAACTCAACAGCAGGGTCGAGTATCGCACCATACGCTTGACCCTGGTATCTAGTATATCAGAGCTTCAATTTTCAATCAAAAAGCTTCAATTTACAGTTATTTTAAAGCAAGATTAAGCGAATTTTCGGATGTCGTAACTTCGGCTAAACAAAAATTAATGCCTTCATGCTTCAGCATTTTTCTAGCGGGGCGATTATCTATAAGATAGAGATGGTCTCGTTCGATATTGTTCCACCGTGCTCATGAGGCTCCCCGTAATTCATTTCAGCTATAGTTTTATTTTGAAAAATGAATCCAAAAAGTACTGGTGCATTAAATTAATGATTATTCATTATTATTATGACTAACTCGGGTACGCCACGGTATAAAACCCTTTAGTCTGGGGGTACGTCATGGAATAAAACTCTTGAGGAAATTTTACTTTGCTCCAGATTTTTTGCGCCTGAAACAGTTTCAAGAAACTTGTTTCGCTATGATTATAGTATGCAGCAGAAGGTTATGTTTTTTTTTTTTTCTGAAAGAGGACGCTTTCACTGTTGTGCACATGTAGAATTTTGTAGAAGCTGCACATGTTGCTGCAGAGGATGATGCCGAGGAGTAATTGAAGTAATTGACCAGAGAACGCAATGAGACAGACACTTGAAGTACAAAAATCTGCTCTAAAAAGGCTATGTCAAAATGAAAATGTAGGTGGAATATAAATGTTATTCTGACAACTGCAGCTTGACAATGCGTGTAATAGTGGCTTTAATTTCTGGATCACTGCTACGCCGCAGAGAAAAGTCTGAAACACAGGCTGTATTTCAGAAATGATTCCAGAACAATCCTAAGCGTTTCGGGACCTTCGCAGCATGCAAAGGCAAGAACTCTAAACAACCGTTTCTCTACGTACTTTTCTGTCGAAAATACTTGCTCAAAGGCAGTCTCTTTCCACTGTTTATAATGAATACATATCGTTAGCATATTTCGCTAAGCACTGGCCACTTATGCATCTACTCGCTTCCAAAAAACGCGTTCGCTGTTGAATCAGAAGTATTCCGACCTGCAAGTCGAAGAACAATCCATCGATGTCTTACTTGTCATCCCTATCCTATCCACCTCCGTATCCCTACCCACCTCCATTTTTCATCAGACTGCAGTGGCTTCAGCATTCTTTCTGTTATTTCTCTCATTATTTCTTCATACTCAGTGGCAAGTATGAACCCAGACGAGTAAGGAGTACGCTCTTCTTCGCTTCTCAAAACGTCACGACGTCCAGTTCAAGTGTTTTCGGCACAGTTACCAGTTGATCACAATATCGGCAGTTTGAGACGAGAACAAGAAGCCGGTTCTGTGGCATTTCCACAATCTAATATGTTAAAAGCTGCGACACTGTAAGTGTTCTTCCTTATCTAAACTGCAAAAGTAGCCCAAAAATTAAACGTTGCTGTACATTCTCCTTTTTGGCGTCATTACTAAAATTTATGATTTTATTTCATTTATGTATTTAAATTTACTATCGAAACGTCGCACTAAAATGTTTTAGTGTGTAAAACGAATCAAGCTTCATTTCCAGTTGAGAACATTACCGTGCTTTTTGCTCAATTAAAATTCGGTAGATAATTCTAGTTATCAGTACGTGTATTTTTTCTTCTCTTTTCTAATCTACGTTGTCTTTTATTTTACTCGTTTCAATCGTTCACCCACGTTCTGTTTGGTTTTGTTCTGAGCCTTAGCTCATTCTCGTGATGATTTAAATGAATAAATAAATAAATAAATAAATAAATAAATAAATAAATAAATAAAGGTGTTCGTTCTTACTTTTAATATCATGCAGTTAAACTGAATTTTTCCGAATTAACAAATCTACCGACAGTACGATCTCCTGTAATCCTAAGTTCTACGCGCTGTTCACTGCTTAGAAGCGACCAGAATCTGCAGCTTAGTAGGGTTTGCTAGCTTACGAACTTTTTATTACCTGCTGAATAATCAGCTATTTAAACGGTGCTGCTTGGAGATACTGACTGAGGCTGCATAGTTCTAGCAACGGACCAGATTACTTCAGAATCTCAGATTATACAGCATATCTGTAACATCTATCTTCTCCAAACTACGACATTTTCACGCTTCATCTTAGAAGATGGGAATTTTCGCTACACGTGGTTCATGGTTGCTTTGCTACACCAAGGTACTATAAGTAAACATTTTTGGCAGCGGAGATGCGGCTGATCATGCCACTCTCTCGAAACCATACATGATATAGAGTTGAGAACAGTGGCCCAAAAGTGAAGGGGGTCACTTTGCCTGGAGGGTGGAAAAAGTGAAGGGTATGCGTACGGGTACAAGAAGTGATGTCAACCAGGGGGGGAGGGGGGTTACGGCATAGTGATGACAATCAGGGACAATCAGAAGTACCAGAAATAGAAAAACAAATCCCTCCTTACTGATAAGTTCTGAGGAAGGCATCTTCTGATATTTTCGTGTTTTTCCTACAATTTCTTCGTCTAAGGGTACGAACGAAACGAAGATACGGCAACATTGCACGCTGGGTGGTCCGATGCCGAGGGTGGCAGTTATGTTTTTGTGAGAGAATTTTCGCTTACTGTAGCGTCACTGAACACCCATTACTGCTGAAGACCTCCTCAACGTTGACGCAGAACCAGCGGCTGGCAGCAACTGTTGATGAGTCATCATCCACCACAGTAGAATCGCACCGAAATATCGACAGATTTTGAGCCGCATCAGAAAATTAAGCAGTTGTGAGGATATTAGCGCGATTTTCCACGATTTGGCCAGCATGGGCATGAAAAGATCTAGCTGAAGTACCCAGAAATAGCCTCAAAACCTTCATTTTTATGTTTTGCCTTTTTCTCCCCCGAAAAATGAGTGGCATCTAAAAAAATGGCATATCCTAAAAATTTAGGTTTTCCTCTACTATACTCCATCCTTACTTCCCTGATTTATTCCACATCTGCAAAAGAGAGAATAGGTGAGACTGCCGCTACTGCCATTCTCAGCCTCTCTCTATGCGCCACCCCTCGCGGGGTCTATCGATTGACGGTCCGCTGTTAGGATGAGAATGCAGCCTCGCAATTCTCACCTTCTGTCGACAAAAATCAAGAAAAACCTATGCAACCTCGCATTTATTCCATGATATAGAACAACGTTCAACGCCTACAGACCCGTTTAAGTAGAATTTTAAAAAAATCCCTCCTTCTATTACTTTACCTGTATACTCTGCTTACTTTTTGCGTCCACCATTGATTGGTCGTAAGATCTCTTGCCATCATTCTTGCGTTAATCCCTTTTCTGGACCTCTGCTTAACTCCCTTATACCTTTTTTTTCAGAATTTGCCGTCTCGCATAGTTAACGCGCTCCAATGTGTGTTGCATTAATATCTCCTCACTTTTCTATCTCCCACTCCCATTTTACCTCATGTTTCCAATTTTTATCCGTATGCTTGCCTAAAATGAAGGGGGGATACTTTTTTCCCAGTCCATTCCATGAAAAGTGAAGGGGGTCTGAGAACGTGCTCAGCCTTTATCATGTATGCTCGAAACTGTCCTATGCTTTCCTGTCAGTGGCCATATTCATGAACGCTCTCGAAAAGTTTCAAGTCTTCCGGCGCTATAAACGAATTCGAAAAAAAATGAAGCTCATGGGCGCAGCGGAATAATTTGAATGCTTTTTGGTTCTATCGGTTCCGATCCTCCACGCCACGCCTATTTTGGGGAACCTAGCAACGGACTCTGCTCCAGAAGTAGAGGGTGGTCTTCCACCTTCCCGTTCCTATGCGTTCATGAATACGGTCGCAGAAGTAAGCATAAACAATGATCGATCTAGGATCGCGAACCAGCTATTTTGCCTATGTATATCTAGCTATTCGGCCAATGCAGCTCGCAACACTTGTTTTAACCATTTTCACATTTTACGTTATGCGCCGTAGCAAAATTTCTGCGCTTCCGAACCGTCGTTCTGTCGTAGTCTATTTCTTCTTCTATTATTTTTCGTAAATGAGCGGTCATGGATTAGTGCTATGATTACTGTATAACATAAGGCATCTTTCATTCCAGGTAAAAATCTTGGTAATAAACTTACCGCGTATATCGTAAACCCGTTTTGCATTAAGCGCTGTCATTCCTCTGTCATGAAGCAATCGTTAAAAATTATATGTGAAGCATGCATACCAGTTTACAAATACAGGGATGCCTAAAAATCGTATAAACTGTTATAAGGAATACGCGAACTGCTGGTGTTATTCCGTCGACTTAACAAGGAATCCTTAATTACTTATTCCCATCGTTGTTCACAAAACCAGTCAGCTATAAAATAACGAAAAATAAAATAAAATAAAAAAAATAACGAAACCCCCAGCGCTAAAAAACTACAACTACTGCTGATAATTCCCTTTCTTCGTGAAAGCTCAAAAGGTTTAAAGACCGCTTATATATTAGTTGCAATTACAGTTATGGCAGTTATCTCCTGCTAGAATTTGCACAGCTATGGGTGAGAAATTCGTTAAAAGTGAAAATTTCGATCTTTGCATAACTCGTCCAAGACATCCAAGACATTGCGTACACATCTGTGAAAACATGTGAACAAAGCAAAAAGCTAGTACTGGACATACATACACTCCTCGTTACAGATAAACTATAGCTTGCTCCGATTTTTTAGAATGTGTGATACGACAATTAAATCATATACGACATTATTAATTTCAGCGCGGAACCATGAGTTGAGGAAAGAAGTAGAATATCTAAGAAAGGAAAATTTAGAACTGAAAAAGCTTCTTACTTTGGTCAACTCCCATTCATCACCTTTGTCCTCTCAGTCTGATGTCTTAGGAAACTCTCAATCTAGCCCTATTATCACACAAGAAACTCACGATCATCCTTGTGTCTCTCATTAAGAATATGAAAGGAAACGTAGCGCTGTTATCATAGGTTTACAAGAAAGTGTTTCTAGTATTCCCTCGTGTAGGGTCGTTGATGAATTACCCTGGTATCGAATGCTCCTGTGTATCACACGGGGAGATTTTTGACTTTTCGTCCTAGGACCACGAAGATAGCTTTGCCTACTGCCTACCATGCTCGACTGATGTTGCGCCGTGTGACACCTCTCAAAAACCTCATGGGTCAAAGGCTGTTCATACGTCCATCTCTGCCAAAGGCAGAGAAGGACCGCCTAAGTGTTCAACGTGATGCATGAGTGGAAATCGGCAAGATCAACACTCCTCTGCCGTCTGCCACCATTCACCGTAATTCCGATATTAATGCTGTTGCTGTTTCTTCTATGAATTCTGTTCCTTCGCAGTCTGGTCAAACTTTAAACTAAGTGTTCATTTGCGGTCTTCTCGTAATCATCTATTATGTTTGATGGCTGATATCCGTTCTGTCGTCAAAAATCGAAACAGTTTTACTTTTTGTTTGCCCAGCAGGATTTTGATATTGCTGCTATTACTGAGACATGGCTAAACGATAGTAATAGTGTGCAAACTCTTCTAAGTGGGAGACTTGATCTTTATCAAGTGTTTAGGTCAGATGGGTCAGCAAAAAAGGTGGAGGCGTTACATTATTTATCAAACAGCAGCTATCAGCATTACTTATGTTCTGCAAATCAGTAGATGAAGCCTATGAAATCCTTGTCGTTGATCTTTTCGCGAATAGTTCAGACAGGGTCCCTATTCACAAAGCAAGACTACCATACCATCTACTTTCGCATTGAATAAAAGAAATAGTGCATGGTCTATTGCTAACCAAGTAGGGCTCACTGATAAATGGAACATATTTAAACGCTGCGATCAGAATCTTCGAAAAAATGTTGCAAAAATACAACAATTCTACTGAAAGGAAAGTCATTGATTCTGGTAATAAAAACGTGTTTTTCAAGTTTTTGAATGCCAAGTTTAAAAAAAATTAGGCCTAGGCTGGGCGTCCCTATCAATGAGGATGGAAACGTGGCTATCACCGCCTCTGAAAAAGCAGAACTCCTTGCTGACGTTTTTGAAAAAACGTTCCAGTCTACGTCTCACTTCTCTTTTGAAACGGATTCAAATGATCCGGTTCTTCCTGTATTGGAGGATTCCGCATGGTTTTACGCCAATGATATTCTTAGGCTGCTCTCCCATTGGCCTGCACCTTTTTCAAAAACGCCTGACGAAATGTCATTTCTTTTTGTGAAGAAAGTTGTCGTGAATATTTGTAACCCCTTAGACTATATTTATAATCCTAGTTTCACAAGAGCTGAGGTACCTTTGCGATAGAGAACCTCCTTCGTTACACCTACACCCAAAAAGACTTTTACCTTGCCACAAAACTTCCGCCCCATAAGCACTAAATCAATTTTCTCCAGACTTTTTGAAAGAAATGCTTAAAAAGGATCATGGATCATTCAGAAAAGTATTCCATTATCTCGGAGTTTCAGCATGGTTTCCAGCAAGGGAAATCAACTGTCACAGCAATGATTCAAAGCCTCAATGACTGGATCCTCAGCTTTGATGAGGGAAACTCTGTAGATGTTTATTTCGGTTTTTCAAAAGCATTCGATCGTGTTCCTCATGACAAACTTATCATCAGATTACATCAAACTGGAATCCATCCACGTATAATTACGTTGATTAAGGCATTTCTTTGTGGAAGGACGTTTTCTCTGAGAATAAATTCAACGCTTTCTTCTCTACGTAAAACCCATAGCGGGGTCCTACAAGGAGTATTGTCTCCAGTATTGTTTAATGTTTATGCGGTGCGCGTCAAAACTATAGACCACCTCCAAATATCGCCAAAATCGTAGAAGTCCGTAGATTTTCTGCGGGGGGGGGGGGGTACCTTATACCATCGTAATCAGCATCTCTGAAAAAAATCTATACATAAGGTTTCGCAATTTCCACTCCTGTATTTCCGTTTTTACCAATTTTTGCTTCAAAATATACCGCGTCAAAACTATAGACCACCTTCCCAGAAAACAACTTTCAAATTCATAAACTGAAAGTGGTAGTAGTGTATCCATATGAATAGAGAAGCAGAAATTTCGGAGGACGCATCTCAGACTAGATCCATCGCAAAACATTAGTTACACATTGCAAGAGTGAGTATTTAAGGTACCAATGTCGACTAAATAACTGAAGTAATTATTTTTTTTAGTAAAGAACCACTATAAAGGTGAGATATCGGCACTTTGAGCAGACACGCTAAAATGGTACCTACTGAATTGGAACGTTACACGTAAGAACCCGGTACGTTTTCCCACTACGACATCGCATATCGTACCGTGATCGCTCCAACAAAGTTTTGCCCTTAGATCCCTGGATTCCGAACAAATAGTGCTCAAAACCTTGCTAGAGATTAGATAAACCCTCTTTGTAACTGCCACTATCAGGGGCCCTTGCTATTATAAGTTCCAGTTCCGGGAATTCAACTGTGTAAAAAGTCAATTTCATGGATCACTGTAGTTCGCAATTGTGTACGCCTCCGTTTACAAGTTATGCCTGGAATTGAGTGAAAAAAGTTTGTCGGAAGGCTTAAGGAATAGATAACGCCCGAACGTCCGTTTTGGCTACTACTGAGACTTTATAGAAAGAAGAGAGTAACTCCTAGTAGGAACAAGGGCGCGCTTCTTTCATAGGTTTCGAAAAGGGGCTCTGCTCCTGTAATCTTTTCACCCGGGTTCACATAAGAGATAGTGAACTCTGCAGAAGATACCAGTCATCATTAGCTTTTCGAAGAAGTTACATCACCCAAAATAGCTTTTTGGAAACATACAACTTCAGCAGCAGCATTTACTACCCATAACCTATCTAAATTTTGCGTTGTCTAAGCTTTGAGCGGCACAATAGAATTACGAAAATTTTTATATAACGAAATATTGGGGTTCACAACAGATTTCCATAAAATTCTCGCAGAAGCACTCCACGACCGGGAGATTTTAAACCTTTCAAAGCGCCTTTTCCCAACTACACTCAATCAACTCGGCACTATGGTTATATTTCAGTCTAGTCTAGATTTTGAAATTTTATGGGAATATAGTCTATAGTTTTGACGCGGTGCATTTTAACTCAAAAATTGGCAGGATTGTACATACAGGAGCAAAAATGGTGGAAGCTTAAACATAGAAGTTATCTGAAATGCTGAATACGATGGTGGAGGGATGTCTAGGAAAGCTGCTTATTTCTACAGCTTTTGCGATTTTCAGGGGTGGTCTATAGTTTTGGCTCCCACTGTACGTTTGACTTACCTTCTCTCATGACCAATAAAGGTGTCACTTGCGCAGTATTTGCTGATGACCTGAAGATATACTATCCAGTTAACAGCCAAAATGACGCACTGTTTCCGCAGCAAGCTGTGATGCTGTTCATATTTGGTCTCGCCGTTGGGGACTTCCTCTTTCAAAGGAGAAAACAAAGGTCTTGCGTTTTGGACCCAGTAATCAGTGCTACTCTTACAATATAGCAGGAAGCACTATTGAGGCCGTTGATCAACTTATGGATCTTGGTTTTCTAGTTTGCAAAAATCTCTCTTTTGATGCTCACTGTGATGTGATCGTCAAGAAAGCCACTAGGGTTATCTTCGGATTTACTTTGCCAACCAGGTTGTTAGGTGGAATATCTTTATTAGCCTTA
>KN549230.1:60099-77333 GCA_000797555.1 Oesophagostomum dentatum | reverse complement strand
CTGAGAAGAAGGCGAAGGACCCTATCTCTATCCCCTGTTGTCTGCGGGTCTTTAACAATATCGAAAGCGCATGTAAAACGTAGAAGGTTTTTAAAAGCAATTTCTAACAACCCATTTCCTTGTCTCTTTAATGGTTTTTTATACATACCGGTCCTAGCGATTGCTATTGACAGCCGCCGTTGTTCAGCGTATCACCGCATACAATAATCGTTAGAATTACATTATTTCGTTCTCGTTCTATACTAGCACGAGATAGGGCATATTTCTTTGAAGAACAGTTAACTTTACGATAGGTTATGCGAGCTCAGTTAAGTCCAACAAATGTGTGGGTTATCCATAGATGTGAGCTGTGTCTCATAGCTATAGATCAGTGCAACCCTATCGTACCTTGCAGGCACAGGACTGGTCCCGTACACGTGCAGCAGAAACGCAAAAATTCCAGAAATGGCAGTGTTGCGGTTTTCACTTTTGCTGTATAGCTACACATTGTATGTAGCCGAATATTGCGGCCGAACAAATAGCGCTGCCTCAAAGTATTGGGGCTAAAATGGCACAAAAACAGTGCTTCTGAGATAAGCAGCAGCTCACCAAGTGTTTTTCAAAAGCGTTCAGAAATCATACCGAAGCTTTTTAATTTCTACTTCTTTCCTTTCATGAAAGAATCAGTTTGCTAGGATGGTGAAACGCATCGACGTCCTACTACTACAAGTACAACAGGAACAACCACCGAGGCGACAACCGCAGTCATATTTCCAACGCTTGTGACAGGTACGAGAAGGAACATATAAGGTCTGACCAAGTGCTCCTTAACCTTGAAACTGTTACAATTGCAACCGCCGATCTAGTGTAACGCAGAATCCTCTAACATTTTCCTCACAATCTTTATCATACATAGTGAACTTTTTTAATAACTGAAATCTCCCCTTTGTCCCAGTTAGTGACAAAATCAGCCAAGTCAACTGTGCAGATTTATCGAAGTCCCATCCAGTTAGTTTTCATGTACTTGATAGTCTAGTGAAATTTACTCTCTTGATCCTCCTACCGCTATCACTCGGAACCGTTAGATGTTGGACGTTGGCAGTAGGTTTTATGAAGCTACCCATGATATGTAGGGATAGGTTGGACTGATGAATGATTGTTCCACTGATTTTTTTATCCCCCTATTTACTGATTATAATTCTGTCTGTCCTGCTTAGCGGGATTTCGAGACATGCTGGAATGTTCGCTTCGCTCGCACTGTTTGAGTTCGTCTCTTTGAGATGTAAGCATGATTCAGATTGGGGCTGGGAAAGAAATAGGTTGGGCGAACTCACATGTGCGAATTGCACATGTGAGTAAAATAATCCCCCAATGCATCACTCATCTTTGCAAATGTGAGTTCAACTGTGTTATTACACAGGCCGCGCGACTACGGAAATACTGCTAGCGGACAGATTTCCTTCCACCGTTTTCGGTGGGGGGATGAATTTCCACCACCTTTGAGATTTCACCCGTTTTCCTGGGCCGGTATTCACGAAAGTTCCCGGGACCCCTCCCGGGAAGGTGCCGCGAACTTTAGACCGCGTTGCAGTTGCGGCGCGACGAGGTTCCCGGCAAAATGCATATTCACGAAAGTTCCCGAGGTTCCCGGCGGCTTCACGGCTACGCCTCCAAATTTCCCGCCTAGATCAAATGAACATTTACACATCATATAACTAGTAACTGTATTTTATTCGACGTTTCTGGGAAAATCCTGGCGCGGAATTCCAGGGCATGTAGCCCAAAAGGACCGAGAAGTCTGATTTCGCAGAAACCTGCCCAGAGAGGTCACTCGATGCGCTTACTCTAAGCATCGTATAGGCTTCGTGTGTTAGGACAGAGCTGTAAAGCTACGGCGATGTACGGTTAAGTCTACGCAATGGGTTAAAATTCAGAATCGCCGTTGCTTTGAACAATCTTATGTAATTGGGTTATTTGATCGACTCATTACAAATATCATTTAGGTTTTGTGCATTAAGACAAACATTACGACGATTTGTAGAGCAATGACGTTCTACGGCAGATACTTCGGCATCATATACCATGCTACTAAGAAAGTACCATTCCGAACCAATACAATATTTACGATCAGAAGGTTATGTCATTCAAATTTTCAAAAGAATCTAAGATCTTGTCCAGCTGGGTAGACCTTATCGTGGTGCTCACCGTTCGAAAGTGTGATTTTTAAACTCATCTACTCAAAAAAAACCCTTTAAGCGAAGTTAGAGGAAATGAGGATTTAAAAACTAAGCCAAGTAGAATTGTCTGTTTTGCCCTGTCGTATCTACATTATAATAAATGCATCAACAAGGAAGGAAATAGCGCTTCAAAACTGCTGCTATCTTGCCTTAAAGAGTGTTTTCTCTGGTTTTTATCCCACTGCGCAGTTCATCATACGTCATTTGACGTCCCACAACCTGGCGTACACACGCGCTCCACCGTGAACACCTTGAATATGTCTGTAGAATCCTATGAAACGCCTATGCAGGGATACGGGAAACAACTGAATTTTGTGAATCAGTGCAAACACATTCGCGAAGCAATTTGATCTTGCCTGGAAAAATGATAAGATGAGTAAGCTCTAGCCTTACCGAAGAGAAATTACTACTTTGAATAATCAGCGCATAGGGCTAAGCCTGGTTATATAGGTGAGAATGCACAAATTCTGAATTATATTATAATCATTTTCCTGCAGTACTCATTTTCGAAAATAGTACGTTCACGGGTAATCATTTGGTAGGACGCAATAGCCATCCGCTGCATTTCGCATTTTTCACTCTGTCTTTCCTCTTTTACCTCAAATTATCGACATTTGAACCTATTCACTACAGTACCACGCACGAACTTTCAAATATCAACGGCGAGTGACGATACCACTGCTCACGGCCGGATGATTCAAAATTATTACTGCTACTTTATACTGCGTGATCAAGTCATGCTAAACATTTATAATAACGTCGTTCCCACATTGAGATAATAGCTACCAGTACAATCTCAGTAGATTTAAGAAAACAAGGAAATTTTAAAAATCCTCAGTAAAAGAGCACCCGCTTTGAAATTTAGAAATAGATATGAAAGATACAGTCTGTCTGCGCCAGCCTGTCCGATTGCGCGATCTGCGCATTGAGGCATGCGGCGAGATGGCGGATCCCTTGCTCACTTCAATCAATAACGGCGGCTGCTGGGTACTACCAGCGAGCGGGCAGGGGACCCGCCATATCGCCGCAAGCCTCAATACGCAGATTGCGCGATCGGACAGGCTGGCGCGAACAGACTGTATATTGTTCTTAAAAAAGTGCACATTAGCTAGGCTCGCCAACTCCCGATGATATTCAGCTGACCCAAATACAGGAGCTATTTTAAAATCTCTGAAATTAATCTCGAGCAATTCTTAATCTGTGCTTCTTAATCTGTGTTGCTTAGAAATACAAAAATTTGTCTTAAAGGAGTGGTTTCAAAGCACTCTAAAATAGCTGTTATGTTCACAGATTAGCTCTTTAGCGCAAACTACGTGTCTTGGCGGGAAAGTGGAGGATTTTGAGATGCTCGTAAAATCGAAGCCACTTCTTTCAATAGTTCTTCTTAAGAACTGCAGTTTCCAACTAGTTTATGACTTGGCAGAAAAAGGTGGGTTTTTCGAGCACATTTTCCCATGGTTTATTACTCTTTCTCAAGATGCCGTTTCTTTTCTCAGTTTCTGAAATTTGCATGTAAACGGGAATTTGGAGTATATCTCTTGTTTTTTCGTCGTTTTTGCAGTGTTTTCATTAAGCATGATTAATGTTTTTTAAAATTACTAGTATGCCAGCATATTTTCATTACCTGTTCTGCTTAATACACTACTTCCATAGGATCCACTATCTTAGAATTCCTTTTTCTCCTGTTTCGTTCAAAATTAACCTTTCCATATTCAAAAAACGCGCGGAGCCAGCTAGAAAATGCACATAACGAAGCAAGTAACAAAAAATTGCTGCACAGAAAGAAACCCATAGCAATCCAAGGGCTATGAGATTATTAATCAGGCTAAACGCTGTAAAACAGCAAAGGATATGGAAAAATAAGAAAACGCGTAAAAAGGAAAATGAGAAACTGTGTTCGAGAAGCTCACCCTTGTCCTATGCTGGATACATATCCAGGTGAGTAGAGGTCATGTCACAGCCTCTGCGTCAGTAGAGCGCGAGCTGACCCCTACTCAATTCAGTGCGTGCGAACTCACACGAGTGATACATCGGGGAGATTCCTCGTGCTCACAGGTAAAATTCGCACGTGTAATTTTGAAATAACAAATCTCATTCTCCAGTGTAAATCGTGCATACGGCCCATAGGCGTCAGAAGGTAGCGTTCTGCAGGAAGTCTGCAGGATGCGGCACAGAGGTGTAGAGGTTCGGCAAGCAATGCGCAGAAGGTCAGTAGCAGTACTGGACAACGAGTCAATAAAGTAGTACCACATAGCAGATCGGTAACCTTTCAATACCCGATCAGTTGACCGATAATTTACCAGTTGGAGTTGTATGAGGCAGTAGTGTATGCGCCGATAGGAACTCTAATAAGTCTGTCTGCCTTATATCGATGAGCAGAATTTAAACGAGCTTCCTACATCGGTGTGCAGGAGATCGGAGGCGGCGTGCAGGAGTTTTTGACCGAGGTGCTGGACGTTGGGATCGATGCGCAGAAGGTTGATAGAGCTGGACAGCAGATGGGTGGTAATGTGCGGAAGGTCGGCAGCACTATGCAGAAGGCCTGTAGCGGTACTGGACAAAGGGCCAAATGAGATAATAATCGCATATAATGTATGCATCAATCGGCTGCTAATTGAAAACAAATTCAAAAATTGTTTGATTGGTTGAAAATCGCTCAATAGCTGATCAATGAGGCGACGACTTTGCGGCACAGCAGTATTTACTTAGATGTGTCTAAAAGAAATCAAATGGAGCGGGCGAAGCAACCGTTATAGCAAGTCCGGAAGTCTGCAAAGCGGACAGACTTGTATCTCTCTTACTTGAAAAAAAATCGTGCTCATCATGAGCTATTATCACAAATTCTTAAGTAATGCAAAGACGCTATCAGTGATTATTTTTATTTTCACAGGTTTTCTACAAGTCGCCTGGCGCTTTTCTGTAGGATTTTAAAAGCGACAACTATAGTTGCGGAAGTTTCATTCGCACCATTCATCCATTCATTTCGCGTGATACATATCATAAAGATAAGCTAAGAGTTACTGCTGATCCTTATCTCATTACAGGTAACACAATATTCTATGCCTATGTTTGCAGATCGCATAGGAAAAAGGTTTTGTAAAACTTTGCATTCTAACGGTTTTTACCGCAGTTGTCGCAGCCTGAAGAGTCGTCTAGGCAAATCTATGCCGACGTACTTTAGTGACATATTAGAAAGTCTTGCATATTTATAGCAAAGTTAGCTATCATGAGTTTTTATTTCTCAGTGGCACACTTTAGATTGTTCGAATATTTTGAATCTCGAACGACAAAGATCTCTCCAGCATCAGGTCTTAAAGCAAGTGTTTCACTTAACTTTTAACTACATTTTTTGAGCAGTCTCCGCTTTGGAGTACACCAAACCTATGTACTCCTACCATGCGGTAGTAATCGGTAGTTCTAAAAGGGCAATCAAGGTATGCGCAGTTCCCAAGGAAATAACTTCTAGAGCGGCAGCCCTCTCCTCCAGTTGACGCGCAATGTGTCCGGCATGATTTATTTTAGTGTCTGTGTTCGCGCATTTGTGGTCTTTCTGCTACGCCTTGCACTAAACATGATCGTTCTTTAGATTTTTGAGCAAATGGGGTACTTGGGATAGAAAATGCTGTAGAAAGAATCTGTGTGCTAGTAATTATGAAACTTTTTTTCTTTCCTTCTTTTTCTTAACCTTTACAGTGTTTGCTGTGAAAACGAAAATAGATCAACCCGTGCTGCAAAAACTAACGGAGAGTTTGGCTTTTATGCAGGGGCACATTGGTTCGAAATAAAATGAGGCGAGGAGACAATGAGTCAGACCTAATTTACTCTCCGAATTTTTAAAATAGTAATGTTGCAATTTTAAGCATCACCTGGAGACAAAGTGCTTTTGTCGTCTATTCCCGGTGGAACACCAATGATTGTTTTCGAGTGCGTATTTGCTTTTCCTTTCCTTTACGTACATCATTGATATCAGTCTTTTCAGCAAAAGCGAGAAGTTACAACAACGGCAAGAGACTAGCGTTAGTTTCCCACTCATCCGCAAAACTGCGGCAATGAAAACATCCCTGACGTTGTTCCCTCGTTTTCTTTGAGATCCTGTTTGATCGCTAATTTATTCCTAATATTATTTTATTGTTTACAGAAGCATTCTCCTTTTTTCCAAGAACTCCATGATGACCTCAGTAGCAACCACATCATCGAAACAGCAGCTAAAGCAGGTGATGCATAACGACACTTTTAAATGCTAACAATAAGAGGGATCAAATGTCCAAATATTCCCACCAATTCTGAAAACAAAATTTAATGCCATACTGGGTTTTCAGTCGATCGCACTGGTGAACTACTTCTCTGTACCAAAACAGCTTCATAGCTGGCCTCTTCTAGATGTCGGAGAGACTTATAACGAAACATAAGCAACATCAGTCTGCTCAGTACTCCAGGCCAAACAACAAATATTCTGCTTAATCGCTCTAAAACAACTACAGTCGCTGCGCCACTCGCCGGTGCTCTCACTTTTTCCTCGTGTAGTTCAGTCTGAAATCCCCTCAAAAGACTGGAAGTGCAACTTTCGTAAGCTGCAGATGCATGGAAGGCTGTTTACACTATCTCTAAGGATTTTGCTGAATTGATTTTCCACAAAACAGCTATTTCTTCTAAAATTTACATCTTTGACTTTAATGAACACATAGCAGGTGTTTATTTACATGTATTTGCAAAGTAGAACTTGTAAGTATATTGATAAAATACTTCTTTTCTCACTACACTCAACATTTGCTCTTTGGAAAGGTGACGTGTGCTTAGAACTTGAGAGATTCGGGCTCCAAGGTCATGAAAGACCTCCCTATCCAGTCTTTTGTCAAGCGCAAAGAGACGCACTGCTTCAACCGCTATTGTCCAGTGCATAGCTGTCTGTCTAATGGCAAGGAAAATTCCCTAAATTTTGGCATTTTTACGAGGCATCGTGCCTGAACGCCACGTTCATACGTGATTAGTGGTGTAGCCCACCAATTCACCGCTACTGTAATCTAGATACTATTAATTGAGAGTTCAAGTATGTTTGTATTTGTCTATGCGTTCACGAGAACCAGGGCCTCCGGAGAAATACTATTACCATTATTGCGTTCAGCGATGCGAGTTATATAAGAAAAGTGTGTAAATTTTAGGAATTGCCAGAATCTGAAATGTTTCTCGGCCCACTTTTCTTTCTAACAACGTTAACATGTCATACGTTTATTTAAGTCGAAGCAGGAAATCATCGGTATCACTACTACATGTATAAAAGCTGCTGATCTTCAATAGAGTTCATTTAATGAATGAGCACAAGAATTGAGAACTGCAAGAGTTCTCCAAGTTAGCGTAAGATAGGGCATGCACCCGGTCCACAGGTACATTCCAGTCCAACGGTAAAATTTTTACTTTTCCATCCCTGTGGAGTGTTCCGGGTCACCTTTCCTGTCTTAACCTGTCCAACGCGTAAAAGAAGATCACAGTGAAACAAGAATGAAATTGTATCATCAGCGTATATATTGAAGGCTGCCGAGCCTCAGTAGAGTTCATTGTAGAGCATTGGTAGGATCATTTTCCAGCCAGCGCTTAGGATGGAACCGCACTTGTCCGGTGCGTGCATGCGCCTCCAAGGTTGTGGACGATTAGTCCGGCATCAATCCGTTCGGCGTGTGCGTTATATGGCGTGTGAACCATCCGGCATGTGTACCCCATCCTATAATTCCCTGAATAGAGACAGTTGAAAAGGAGAATGCAAAAGAGAACGGCGGTGCCGTTCGAACCAGCGGAGCGGTCCGGATCCGCTGGCCCTTTGGTACTCCATAAGATTTTTTGAGTTTATCTGTGTTTGTCTACGCTTACGTATTACAGAGTGTTTTATGATTATCATCATGAAACAACTGACAGTCGACAAGAAGTGACCGCCTATTCGCTTGTTGCGGGAAGGTGCCTATCCTTCATTTTGAAGTCACAGTTGCTGCTTTTATTCTATTTAAGGGCACGTTTTTATAGACTTTAAATTTTTCATGGTTTCTCCCTGTTAAGAATAAGATGGGGAGGGAAGGGCGGACGGAGTTATTCGCAGAAGAAGCAGTCACGCATTATAGCGAAACGCCCTTTCTTTTAGCTGAACCTCTTACCTATCTCTTTTCTAAAAGGAAACAAGTCATGGTGAAAATATGATTTTCCGATGGAAAAAGAAGAATAACTCGTACTTTTCATGCCATCATAAAACTTACAGTGTTGCACACGACCAAAAATTCGAAAAACGAGGGTACAAGTGGGCCCAAGCAGCTGTTTCTCGGATACGTCTTCAGATTGTAGGAGAAACTGTTCACTTCTTGACGTCAAGCGTTTGCATCATGGCGATAATCATAGAACATGCCTAGAAATAACAAAGAAAAGCACACATACACTCATAAAACCTTACGGAATATTAAAAGACTACATTACCGGTGAAGTGAATTGCACCACTAATCACGTACAATGCTTGTCGCGGACTCTGAGCCGACGCGCGGCGTCTGAGTCTACGGACCTCTGTACTGCACCTCCACACCATCTTGCATTGGCAAGGCGACGGTGCGGAGGTCCGTAGACCGGAGACACGATGCCTCGTAAAAATACCAAAATTTAAGGAATCTTCCTTGCCATTAGACAGATAGCTATGCGCACAACAATGAAGTCTGAAGCAGTGCGCCTCTTTGCGCTTGACATAAGACTAGATACGGAGGTCTTTCATGGGTTTGGAGCCCGAATCTTTTGAGGTCTAAGCACACGCCACTTTTCCAAAGAGCCAATTTTGAGTCTGAGAATAGTGAGACAAGGAGTATTTCATCAATATACTTACAAGTCCTACTGCTACTTAAGAAAATTGCACTTCCAGTCTTTCGAGGGGATTTCAGGCTGAACTGTAACAAGAAAATATAGCCCTTAGAGTTGGCGAGCTCAGCGAACTCGCGGTGTTATAGGGGTACTCAAACGGCTACGTGGCAGCCCTGTAGCATTGGCGAGCTTCGCCGAGATGGAATTTATGAGGGCGCCGGCGGATGGCGGCGCCCGCCAGCAGCCGCCGTCCAGCTAGTGGCGCACGGACCGGACTGTATCACAAATCAGTGCACAGCACGTATGCGCTAACCTTTGGATGTCCTGGAAACAAATGTGTTTGCGATTTTCTTGAGGCGACTGCTTGACATTGATGGAAATACTGTAGTTATTTCCCTTACTATCTGCGATTCAATTCATTCCCTACAAACAGTCAGACTACAGCTTTAATATCATACCAGCAAATTTTAGCTCTTTTAAGAGCTTTAGTAAAACACACCAATTGATTCCACTCTAGCAAAAACTATAATTTTTGGTCTGAGACATCAAATGTTTATTTGGAGTTAGCATGCACAGATACGATGCTTAGGAATCTCTTGCGAACTGGGCTTCCCTAGAGCCGCATAGTTTATTTTCAGATTCTATCAGTGGCTTTAGATTTCATGTCTGCTCAAATCTTCTTCTTATTGTTTGTTGTTTTCTCAAATTTGCTTCCAGGCAAGTATGACTCCTCCTTCTCGCTGCCGCCAGCACAAGACGAGCAAGTAGCGTTCCTCCTCACAAATGGTGGTCGACTATCGGATTATAAATGGATCGGCCTTTACGATCAGTGTAAAAACGTCAATATGCACTTTTTTGAAGCGCTGTACAATATGCGTGTCTACTGTAATGCAGACTTTCGCTGACTTTTTTGCCGTTTAGGAGTCGGTTCCACTGATCTCGTTAGTCGGAGTGGATCCGCCAAGAGAAGAAGAAGTTGGTACATTGATTGGCCTACAGCGTAACATATCCAGTCGATCTGTTCGAATTCTGAATTGCAACACAATTCTAGTATCCGGTCTGCATTTCGAAGCGGATCAGAACTTACCTAGTATGTTGTTTCCCTTAATTGATGTACGGTAATTACAGTAATGGCGGAGACTAAATAGTTCGCGGTTAGAGGTAAAACCTGCTTTCGGAGCGGAGTTTTCGACATATTCTGAATCGAGCGCATATCAGCAGGCTGATCTTCAAAAATCTCCGCTTAAGTCTCATTTCTGGGCAAGAATATTGCTGCGAAGATTAAGCCTTTCTTACATAAGCTACTTCACCTGCGCGAATTGTTCAGTTGCTGTTCATCTATAGCGCTAAGTCATTCGATATTAAATAGGACAAGATTTTTCCCTGTGATGTCGAATTTTAGCACGACTTAATAGCGCTTATGCTAAAATAGAGCGTAATTGGCAACTCGTCTGTGAAATTGCTCAGGTACGCATGACGTATCTTCTGCAACGAATGTCTCTGTCAAGAACATCATTTGAGCGGAGACTGTTGAACCCTATTGGTGTGTCTGCCGCTCCAAATCAGCTAAGAACTTGAATTTTATTCCGAGTGTGGGTGCGGATGTTAAACACCAACAGGAAGGTAAATCGTATCATAAACGACATGTAGTCTCTTGGAAATGTAGAAATTGTAAAAGAAGTTAAATAGAACACTTGTGCCTTCTGGTTACCCCAAAGAAAGCTTCTGTGACTCTTTTCTTCAGTTTCTGTTTTAGACTCGTTCTTCTTCGTTGGCGTTGGGAACATAACGGACATTGTGCAACAAACAAAAGCTCGCACTATAGGATACGAACTGTGAGTCGCCTAGCTGATGCTAGCGTATGACTCCGATTGTTGTCCTTTCAGAGGCGACCCCTTAGAGCCATTTACCGGCGATGATGTGATGGTGCGTTTGCCACGACGAATTCGAACGTTTGATGTCGACTTCCTTTCCATTTACAATGAAGATGAGAAACAAACATACGGCTACGTCAATCTGCCAAGTTTACTCGTACCACCCTGTGTTGATGACTTATAACAAATGAAAACAAACTAAGATAATACCAATTTATCATTTTTAATATTTACTATTTACTTGCTGGTTTGTTGCAAAAGTTTTTTTTCGATTTTCACAACTTCCGAAATGTGTTGTTAGTGAAAAGACAGGAGAAGTATAGAGTCCGCTATAATTGTTGGGTAGTTCTTTACTACAGGCATAATAATAAGGGTTTGGTCGAACAGACTTGACTCTGTTGTACGTGGAGTTTTCAGAAGCCTGATTTCGCTGTAAGTACCGAGTAGCTAGATAGAGATCACCTCACAAATAGACTGCTGCATCGGAAGGCCATCTAAAGATACTGTCCCTGCAGTTTATTTTTGGGGTGTTCGTGAATTAGCACTTCTGCTTTCACCACACATTTTATGTTTGAGAGGATTTGATGTTTCAAACTCTGCTGCAGTCATAACGCTTTGTTTGAAAATTTTAATGAACTTCGAGTTTGAAGCATGACTCCATACGGAGTTAATTTCACGTGCAAATTATCGCTCTTAGTACTGTCACCTTTGTTCAAACGTTATACTTGAAGTAACGTTATAACCCAACATTTACTTTGTTCTCCAGCGATTTTGAAGGTTTATGGAAGTAATTGGCAATGTTTATTTAACAAAAAAGAGTTTTGAACATGGTTACTGCATCGCAAGAGCAGCACGCCAAATTTGGTTTTACTTTCTTATTCGCCAACGTCTAAGAAAGTAAAGCACACATCTGTTTATGCAAAAATCTTGTAAAAGCAAGCTAAAGAAGTAAGCTGGTTTTTTTTTCTGCACACGAACGAACAAGGTCCCTCCAAAAGTCCAGTAATTTTTAAAAGTAATTTGAGGAGAACCTTTAAAAAGCTTCTACAACAAACCCGCATATGTTTTTTAAAAAATTCCTCGTCAGTATCACCATACAATTATTATTCTTTACTAAGGTGCAGGTTTTTGCGTAATAAACATATTTGTTGCTGTAATATCCACAAATTAGCATGAGATGAAACGACGAAGCAGAAGTGAAATGCAGAGTGCTCGCTTACCACTTGCTGACGCTACGTCACAGCCCATCTTACTTACCTACTTACTTACTTAGATATTTAAATGGCCTGTCCTGTCCACATCGTGCAGACCTAAGCATTTCTTCCATTCGTTTTGTTCTCTCGCTAACGTCATCAAGATTTTGGTAGAATCTGATTGAATCCGTGTTCTCATTCCGTATTCTTGAACCGTACCCAGCTGGTTTCCTAGCTGGTCCATATTTTCCACGAACACGTCCGCCCATCTCTTTGGAGATCTTCCTCGAGGACGTTTCACGTCTCTTGGAATCCACTCCAAGGTTCTTTTCGTCCATCTGTCGTCAGTCGTTCTTATGATATGACCAGTCCACCGTTTTTTATATGTATTCTTCTGGGTCGCGAAGACGAAACATCATCCTGAGATCCGGGCTGCGAAGTACGGCTTGATGTTGAGTTCGCCGGTTATACTTCAGAAAGCACCTCTTAAGCGCTCTGTGTGTGGTCCGTGACCTCCTCGACGTGTTATCAGTGTATAAGCCCACGTCTCACCTGTGTTACAAAGTTCTGGGAGAACGGTAGCAGCGAAAAGATGGGCATGGAGCTCCAGGTTCGTCAGGTGATTTGTAGCCTCTCCAGGAAGCCCGAAAGCGGCCCAAGCTGCTCTGATCCTCCTGTTCATCGTTCTCTGCGTTCATCGAGCTTCTGAGGTACACGTAGGAAGGCTCTCAGCAATAGGACAGTATTTCATTTCCATTCCTTCTCCTTCGCTTTAAACATTCTTCATGAGTAGCGTCTTCATCTGACTTATTCACAGTCCGAACCTCTTCTCTGCTAAAAAGACAACGACATCATCGCGTAGACGGGACATCGTCCTAAGATCGAAACTGCGAAGTCCGGTTTGATGTTGAGTTCGCTGGTTATACTTCAGAAGACACCTCTCAACCGCTCTGCGGGTGGTCCGTAGCCTCCTCGACGTAACAGCAGTATCAGCCCACGTCTCAGCTGCGTAACAGAGTGCTGGGAGAACGGTCGCATCGAACTGATGAGCACGGAACTCCGGGATCTGCAGGTGCTTCGCGGCCTCCTCAGAGGCCCGAAAGCGACCCAAGCTGCTCTAGTTCTACTGTTCAATTCGTCTTCCAGATCGTTCTCCATGTTCATCGAGCGTCCGAAGTACACGTAGCAAGGCGTCTCCGCATTGGGAGAGTCTTCCAATTTCATTCGTTTCCTTTTGCTATAGGCGTTCTTCATGAATTGTGTCTTATTCCGATTTGTTCGCAATCCGAATCTCTTCCCTGCATCGTTCAGTTCCTTCAACATCGTCTCTGCTTCAGCGGTACTCCTCGAAAAGAGAACGATGTCATCCACAAAACGAAGACTGGAAAGGAATCGTCCGTCGTATGCCTCTTTCGTCCCACTCGAGCGACTTCATTATCCACTGCAACGCAGCGGTGAACAGCTTCGGCGAGATTGTATTATTGAAAGAGGGCGATGGAACAGCTGCACCGTTGTTGAATTTTTGTAGCAGTCGGCTAAAGTCCTCAGGATCCGTCCATTCCCTGATCGACTAATGCTGACAGTATGACGTTCGTCTCGATGCCGTCGAGTGCTTTTTCATAGTCGACAAAGCTAAGGACAAGAGGCAGGTGGTATTCCCGGCATACCGCCTCTATGACCCTCGAAACTGCCTAGATGTGGTTCAAGCTGCTGAAGTTTTTGCGAAATCCAGCCTGCTCTTGAGGTTGAGCCTCATCCAGTGTCCTTGATATGTGAATGAGAATGATCTTCGTGAACAGCTTGTGCAGTACGCTCAGCAGGCATATCGGACGGTAGTTCTGGATATCTTCACGATCGCCCTCTTGTACATAAGAACGGTACTTGAGGTCCTCCACTGGTCCGGGATCCTCTCCTTCTGCAACTATGAAGTGACGTGTGCCGCTACAACCCATAGAAGATCGGCCGAGATGTGATCCGGTCCTGAGACTGTGCCCGCCTTCATAGTGCCGATTGCGGCGCGTACGGCAACAGAGAGAATCCATGGTGGGTACTTTGACAGTGCGAATGTTGGGGTCTGGTACGGGAGTTGACGAATGGAAGAGATGAGTGTAGAATCTCTCAGTTATCGATTCCATCTCGGAAAAGAAAGATGTTAGAGTTCGATCTTCCTTCAGAAGTGCAGTCAGCGGAACATGGTACTCCTGGAGGTCCCTTCAGCATTTCTTCAGACATATCCCTTTCTGTGCTGCTTGCAAAATCCTTGCTTGTCTCTACTTTCGAAGCTCCTTTTGCAAAATTCTTCTGCAGCTGGTGTTTGCCACCAGCCGCTCAATATGTGATGCATTTGGATCTAGCGTCAAAGCTTTCCTTCTCAGAAGCTCCTTAGTGACGTTCGAGATGTATTCCAACTGTGTTGAGCGGGGCGTTAGGGCTCGTTCTGCGCAAGCTTCAAGTCCTTTAAGAAGCAAACCGTAGTCCTCCCTTGGGTCCTCCAGGATAGGCCAGTCCTATCGAGACAAAGATTCCTCAAGCACGGCAATCTCATACATGACATCCTTCTTCCTCTTCGAGCTATGGCAGATATTCTTCTCCAGCTTGTGGTTGAGTCGTACCTTTGCTCGAAGGAGACGATGATCAGAATCATAGTAGAAAGATGGGACTACGGAAGCATCCAATAGACACCATCTTCGGTTGGTGAGTATGTGGTCGATTTCCGCATAAGCCGTGCTGTTGCGTGACTTCGATGTCCACCTGCGGTGTTCCTTACTTATGAGGACGGAGTTTCCATGAAACAGTCGAACGGCGGACAGGAGCTGTTCTCAGCTTCTGCAGCTGTCATTATCTTTGCACTGAAGTCTCCAACAACGAATTTGTAGAAGGACTTCTCCTTGTGGATCACTTCCTCCAACTCCTTATAGAACGCGTCCAGCTCGCGCTCATCGGCTGCTGACGTCGATGAGTAGCAGTTGATGATGCTGATGGTTTTCTGGGAGGAGGATGGAGACGGGGGACAGCCAAGAGAGGTGGCAGGATTTCATGCGAGTCGACAAGCTGAACGACTGATGGGTGTACGGCAAAGCCAACGGCACCAACAATTCGTCCTGGGATCCTCTCGTCATGGATGACGAGGATCCCGTCCTTCATTTGTCTCACGTCCTTCTTTCCTGTTCTTTCTCTCCTGCAAAGCGATTACATTGTACTTCATGCGCCCTGCTGCTTGAAGAAGGACGTGGAGGTCGGTGTTGCTGGAGACTGTTTTAGCGTTGTAGGCACAGATTAAGAAACAGCCTCCATGGCGAGTCGTGGACGTGTCGCTTTTGTCCGAATCCGGTGACGTCCTATGCAACCTGAGATTTGATCGCCTTTCACCGGTAGTCATGTTGCCGACGTTGAAGCAGACAGAGCCCGGTGTGCAGGGTACTGAGGCAGAGTCCATGCTGGACAAAGCAAGATGGTTTTTCTCCCACACCAAGCAGTCAAGCAGCGGCGTGCTTGGTTTTCACCACAGGTAGTCGCCAAACCTTTGTGGATCAAGAGTAGTACCGACTACCGGCATACTGCCACGGCCGGTCAATCTAGCAGCCGGTCTGCACTCAGCTAGGCAAATGTCGAACTCCTTCACAACTTGGGTGGCCAGACCAGAAGATGAGCTACAGCTGTACACCGCAGTTCGATGCATATTGCCACTCCCATGCCACGATGAGGCGGCAGACCGGAATATGGAGGAGCTCATCTACATTATCTGAATAGTAGTGGGGTTCTGCGGACAGTGCGGTAATACAAGGACTAGTGCACGCTCTTACGGTTTCTATTGTTTAACATATTTTCACACTATAGTCTGTTGCTTTATTGCAAGAACAGAGTCAGAGCGAGCCTAGACAATGCATCACCCCATGCTCGATTATTGCTGCACTCCTGCTGTTCGTTCAAGGACAGATAAGCTGTAGATGTGCTATGGACACAGTAAATTGTAGGTCTTGTCATTGTAATGATCCACAGATAAAAAGGCGGACGATTATAGAAATTATTTACAATCCCACAGAAAAGCTCTTACCCTTCAATCAGCTATTCAAAGGAGGGTTAGCTTAGCAAAAGCGTTATTACCATTTATTCATATGGATACTGTATGCGGTCATAATAACAAAAAAGCTGAAAACGAGAATGCAGCGGGAATTGGGCAAAGGAACCAGAAAATTTGAGGCACTCATACACGTTGTAAACGTTTGAGAAAGACATGAATGCGAAACCACTATGCTAACAACGAGGCGATATGCCTCGTGTACAGTCTATCCGAGGGATGCAGACTAACGATGCGGTGAGATGCCGACTCTTCTGCCACTGCTGTCAACTGTCGTTATCGATTGGCACTGAGAAAGACGAGTCGGCATTTCGCCGCCCACCGCATACGCCCGCCACATCACTAGTCTGCGTCCTCTGGACAGACTGTATACCTGACCCGACGCAATTAGTTCGAATCGACAACCTCAGAAGAGTCAGTGTTGTAAACTTTTACACTCGAAAATATTTCTCGTAATATTTTTTTGAACGTCTGGCTTTTTCAGATGGTCAGATTTTTCGAACTTTTGACAATTCAACTTATTCGTTCGATTCGACCACAAATCTACAACGTGGCCGAATAGATTTCTTCGCGGCGCCAGTGAGTGGGCATGCCTACGTACAGCAGTTCTGCAGAACTCATTACATCGTCAGCATCACAGTAAAGTTTCGTATTGAGTTTTCAGAAGACTAACAAGGAAGTCTGTTCGCTCTATACTTTGAACATTTAACGCAAATATTTTAAACATTAACAGCATTAAGCAGATACCGATTTCAAACCAAGACGAGAAAGTGCATTTAATCAATAAGGTGCGACTTCTTCGACTACCGAGAAAGCGCCGTTTTGCGTTCCCCTTGTCTCAAATGAAGTATGCACTGTCATACAGCTGTATCTGAGAAAAAGTCGGTTTGATAGGAAAGTAGCGTTAGCAGAAATTCCGCCCAGTAACCTCAGACGAATGCTGATACGAAATGAATGTATGACCGGTTACGCGTTACAAATGACTGCTAGATTTGCACAAATGGCGAACAGTGCATTTGCGTGCCCTTAGAGGTAGTGTATCTGGTAAAGT
>KN549230.1:32705-57726 GCA_000797555.1 Oesophagostomum dentatum | reverse complement strand
CCCCTGGTCGACACGTCGACACCTCTCTGTCTGCCAGACCACCTTCACTTTTGCCTACGCCCGTCAAAACTGGACCTTCACTTTTGGTACCCCTTACGCCCGGGTATTCCACCTATGTGCAGGAGTCCGGAACTGATGTGTAGGGTGTCGGGAACGATGTGCAGGAAGGCGGGGCCGACGTGCAGGAGGGGGACCGATGTGCAGGAGAGGGGGGGCAGATGTGCAAGACGTCGGGATCGATGTGCAGCAGGTAGGAAAGGTCGGGACCAATGCGCGGGATGGTGGGAAGGATGCGCTACTATTTACCGTTAAAGGATTGAAGCTGCACGGCTGCAATTGGTTGAGCTCGCGCGGGATGGGCAACTTATCTTATGCCACTTTAAATTTGGATCGAAATTTGGATTAACTGCATAGGGCGGCGTGACATTGCCTCTTTTACTGTGAACGGACGCGGTCAGGACCGACATGAAGGAAATCTGTGCACAAATGGGCACAAATGGCCGTCAGCATTACTGGACAAGGGCGATAAGTGCCTTTACTGAGTCAGTCGGTAGCGAATAGATAGGATATTAAAGAAATTCAACGTACTACCGATCCCACCTCAATCATTAAATTACCGATTTATCGATAACAGACTAATATCGATAATTTAGAGATTGAGGTGGAGCGGGTCAGGATAGTATGTTCCAGTAGGAAGTCAGGTGGAAGCGAACCGAGCACTCTAGCAAGTCTGGAAGCCCGGCGAAGCCGGGCGGACAGACATGTATATAATAAAGGGACGTTTAGGTGACGAAGAAAGTGGTGATGCGCTTTATTAGGTAAGCACAGAGAAATTCAATATAGCGGGAGAGATTTTGACGTCTCAGTGAAAATCACAGCGCACTGAACAAATACGATAACTCAGAAACGTCTGGAAGCGTGTCCGACAAATGTCAGAAATCCAAATCGAATCGCAAGAGAGAACGCCTGTCAATAACAAGAGCCTCTGCCGTATTTACTACAGCTAACTATTTGCTGCAGGTTTCCATCTGCTGCAGGTCTTACATATTCTCTCATGCCGAACTTTCTCCTTCCTATTGGTGGCCGTGTTGTAGAAAGTGCGATATGAGCTATTGTGAAACAGCTTAGACCTTCTACAGTTAGCCCGACCCCTTTCACCACTGCAGCGGTTCGTCCTATTTCAGACTCTGAAAAAAGAGAATTCGCCGAAATGTCCATTTCTCAAAACTCTTCAAAACAAGAAGAAAAACCTGACCGCAAATATTAGCCCCCTGCTCACGTAGACGGGCGGCGGCCTATACTGAGCGAAAAGATTGTAAAAATTTCCGCAAAAATAAGCTGAAATGGTGCCTTGGGGAACCATTTCAGAGTAAATCTCTCATTTCCCGAAAAAAAACCAATATCATTTATTTATTTATTATGTGCGGGGATCTGACACGTGACAAATTCTCCAGTGGCAAAATGTTAAAGGCAGCACCCACTCTCTGAACGCCTCCTGAATTCTCGATGGATTCCGAAAGACGAACTCAAAGGTGGGTTAAAGTTCAAATTTCTTGGCTCAGAACTCATTCCTGACCGAGAAATCCGCTCCAAAAGACTCGTCGGCGATTTCATGGACGACTTTTCCATTTCGTTGCGCTCTTTCTGTTGGAGTCGCCTACCGCCTCAGTTGCGAGGATATGGAAGGCTTGTACAGCTCTAGACATACCAAATGGTTATAGCGCTTTAACTACCGTGGAAAGTAAAGTGGCAAGACAACTCGTCCCCACATCCTTCATAACTGATCCACCGAGTACTCGACCTTTCGCCTGTTTTCTCCCCAACGAGCAGCTTACCGATGCTCTTATTTTGGCTTTTGCCTATTCAGCTACCAAGCTTTCATAAACTACCTGAATCTCTAAATCTGTTTTTTGAGTGGGTGCTGCCTTTAAGCTTTGCTCAAATAATAAATAACAAGGTTTCCTAAACCGAAGAAAACTGAGGGGGCAGATCTTGCCTGCCAGCTGCGCACTTTAAATCTTCACATTTTAAACGGAATGAACTAAACCAAAGCGGAATTACCGAGGATAGGTGAAACCGCAAACACGCCATATGCTCAACAATGCAAAAGACTCCAGTAGCTGCAAATATCTGAGTAACATCGCTGAACTTTGAAAGTGAGCACTGTTGTGAACGATGTATACGATCATGCTCGCTCCTGAACGCTACAACGGTCACAACAGAACAACCGTCTGCTTCACTACTGTGGGCAGTGAATGAACATATGAAATATGTATCAGGTAAAGATGAATACCTTCGTCAATCGCGCGGTCAGATGATAGGTTTATAGGGGAAGAATTCCGTAAGAAAGTACAGCGACGGAGCAATGGAGGAGGATGCAAACGTTGATAGAACTACATCGGTGGCGCTAAGAATATTTGCCCGAGAGATTACTGAAGAGCCTCAGTTCCACTGTTCACTAGGACTCAAAGAAGCATCGAGAATTAATCTGAAATACTGCGATCATTTCGCAAAATGTTGTAGAAGAAGACGGAAGCCAACAAACTATGATGGTTAATAAAAAGCAAGAATTGCGGAAAAGACTCTTCTTACTGCTTCATGTTCAAACCCAGCTCACAGTTGTACGATTCCTTTTAAAAAAAATTGCAATAAAATCAAATCACTTTTCTTAATATTCTACCCCAATTCCTATTGCTTTTATTCGAACTATCTATAACAAACAACCAACTAGCTGAAGATTGCCCTAGACGACCCGGTTCGAAATAAGCTTGTATGTGCCAAGTCTGTTGCAACTGGATCATTTCTCAGTTAAAGGCAGCACTCTCGCAAAAAGGTTCTTCCATTTTTTGATTGTAATCGAGAGCATACAGCCTAGATACATCAAAGCTGAGGTGAAATGCTCTAAAATCAAAACTTACTGAGAAATAGCGTGAGAAAAATTTGAAATTAATTTCGGGCATCTTCCACTTAGTATGCAGTTTAGCAAAACAAATTTTTAAGTTAGATTGGTTTTGGCTACTCTTTTTTGCCACGAAACAAGTGAGACAAAGGCTGATGTATAATCGTTTTTTGTTGGATTCACTCAGGAAAATTTGTAGTTCCTAAACGATGCTTTGTCTTTGTCCTAATTGAAAACTGACATCTTTCCTAATCAAACATAGGAAGTGTTCCGAGCGTGGATGCTATCTTTAAGTTTTTCTACAAAGTTTCATATATGCAAATTTGCGTTACGAGTATGCCCAGTCAGTGGCGACACGAACAAGTCGCCACGACTACGTTGCGCGACCCAGTGTCACGCGATACGAAGGAATCGCATCGCGCAAAGTATAATGAGGCCTTTCGGTTAGTTACCGAATAGTACAGGGAATTAACCCACAGTCTTCTCTTTCCTAGCACCACGAGTTTAAGGAAGAGGCACCACCCTTCAGGTTAGAGAATCCTACAAAATACTTTTGAAAACTGCAGCCTTTAGGAATCGGGTCGTTGAGTACTCCAGCATTACTCCTGTGCCATTTCAACCCCAATTTTTCATTAAGGCTTCCGCTTCTTTTGTCGACTTCAGATGAGGTCGTGTTGATTCAAAAGAAAAATAGGAAAAACTAGATTACAAAACGCCAGCTCAGTTTTGAAGGCAAACTTTGGTTTTGTCGAGAAGATCATGGATTTGGTTCCATTTATAAAACGAATGAAAATTTAGGACGCAACTGAATCCTGTGCACCTCTTCGTGCAGTCCATTAACATAAACAAATTTTCGAAAGCTAGCTGCACAGCGCATCAAATTCTACTGGGAGATATTTAAATGCTTTCCTAAAATCTAGAGAAAGCTTAAAAGAGAATGTCTTGTCCCAAGCTGCAGTTCGAATATGAGCCGACACTAGGTCACGTTGTCATAATGCTCTAACTAGGCATCAAACGAAAAAATTCAAAAGTTTTTGGAGAGCTCCAGCCTCTGCTAAGAAACCTTTACCACATCAGGAAGGAAAGGCCTTTATGGAATGCTGCGGTTACTTCACGCAGCAGCAGGTGGAAAAACTGGGCGATATTTGACATTCTGAGCTTTCCTGACTTTTGCACTTAAGCCTTACAGCTTGTCCCCTGAGCAATCAGGCAAACCAGACAATCCGACGAGATTCGCCGAAAGAACATCCGTATGATAGGGGAGCATCGGTTCGGCAAAAATACGACTCCGACTATTTATGCCGCCTGCGGCACCGCTATATAGATTGTGCCTCCTATCGCCAACTAGCATAAACAACATTTGCTTCTCCGTAATAATTTCTGTTCTCGGAGATCTAAAAAATTCTGCTGGGGACGAGCCAGCATTAGCATGTGAGATCCCACTGCTTTCCCACTAGCTGCCGCGCTAAAATATAGCGGTACTTTGAAAAGGCCTTAAATTATTGCAGAAGGGAACTCTCGGTAATTTGCCTCTGCATAAAATTTATTTCAGGTGGTTAGGGCCATGAGCACGGTCGTCGTCAAAAAACCAAAAAAGTGGAAAAAATTCTGAGCAAAATTACCACTGCGATAACTAAAATAAGCTGGATTGTTCAGGTGAAAATCGGCAGGTTCCTTTTCTCAGCATCAATTTTTTAGTGAGACAATTTCTGCGAGATCTTCGTGACTTCGCACAGTTCTAGTCAAATAGGCAGACACGATATCGTGTAAGGGGCTGGAGTGTTGGTCGAACTGGGTAATACTCGAATAAGTTTCAGGATATTCAAATACTACTGAGTGCAATTCTACTGTCTTCGAATCTTCATATACGCGATTTTTCGAATGCTAGAATATTATTCGAAGCCTCATTTTAAAATAGTGCTGGGAAAAATTGCAGTATTTTCTTGTTGCAGTGGAATATAAGGAACCTTCTTTAGATGTATAGGACCTTTCTCAGATAGGAGTGGTAAAGCGAGTATTAATAAATTAAGGCATTATATAAATTCAGCTTATGGCATTATACAGGCAGTGGCTGTGGCAGAATTTTTTTCGGTGAGAGAGGGAAAGGGGAGGGACACCTCGAAAGGAAGCCAAATGTATTGGGTTACCAATGAGGATCTCCCCTCAGCAGGCGTTTTTAAACGCTGACGACTATACTGCCCATATATTTCATTTAGAGCGTCTTGGTCAAGGTTCCCGAAATAAAGTGAAGTGCGAGACGGGTTATGTTGCAAACGGGTCACAAGTGAAAGCAGCGAGATCACTGTACTGATGATAGTTATCAGAGCTCCTGAGGGTGATCTTTCAAACGACCCACATTTAAATGATACGATCGCCGATCGCTCACCCGTCCTATATTCGGATCGCCCTAATGCAACCCCTTGAAATTGTTCATTTTCACTTCAGTTGTCAGGGCCAGTGACGTCACCGTTTCACTGTCGGTTTATTAGGCCACATTTTCAGAAGCGAGATGAATTAAGCAGCCACCGGCAAGAATTGAGCTATTATGGGTATATGCGCTTTGCTCATCCATCTTACTAATTGTCAGAAAATAAGCACAACTTCACAGCTTGAAGTGACCTCAAAAAATTGTCGAGGCAACCTTGTTGGTTTATACTTACAACCTGTCTTTAAAGACGGCTCTTGTCTTTCGATAGAAAGCAGTCGCATCAACATTTATTGCTGAATAATTTCTGTTCGTACTCTTTTTAAGAATGTCAGATATACTGTCGTGTTTCTGTTGTACGCACTCATGGGAACCACCTCTTACATATTCAAGCTAGTGAACGTCCTTGCTGTGTTCTTATAATCTCCTTTACTATTGCTATTATTCACAAAGTCTATTACTGCTATTATTCACTAAGTCTTTTATATCGGTCTAGGATTTTCTGTCATACTGTAAGAATAAGCATTGGAAGAGCTTAGATTTCTTTTATACTTTCTTCTATGCAGCTGCTTCAATAACACAAAATCATACATATCTATATTAGAATTAAAAAAGCCTAGAATTTTTACAAAAAAAGAAAACTCAAATGCAAAAACAAGATTTATAAGTGTTCCGTTACTCGTCCCACGAATCATATCGCCCTTTCTGGGAAAGACTAAGTCTGGAACCTTACTACTTCCAGTGGAGCATTCTAAGCCAACTTCAGTGTGTTTTAAAGGGTGTAAACAAATGCTTATAATGTCCCATTTTTGAACGATAACCTTTAAAGTGCTGAAGGCCCACTCCACAAAGGACGCAGAAAACATTCTAGACAATATTTCCTATATCTGCCGTTTTTATACAAGCTTTTGGCCTTAATTGCTTATTCACAATGAATTTACGCAATCTGCTGAGCTTTTTTCGACCTTCTGACTCATTTTATGCTGCTTATGTTGTAGATTTTAATGCGTATAAGAATCTCGCCTAGAGCTTGCATTCTAAAAAATTGTATTTAATTACTTATTCATTTCATAGCACACTAGAATTAGTTGCTATTTAAAATCAAATATAACGGATAGTGCTACGATATTACTTCATAATGAACTCTCGCAGCTCCTTTGGTCTGCCGTAAGTAAGCTTATCTGTGAGAGCCGATGCATGCAAAAATGCAAAAAATTTGAAAAAAACGGGTTGTAAGTGTTTCTCTGCTTCTTTCTATATGATTACATGTTGTTTCGTACTAGATCTTAACGAGTCCCAAACCTAGCCTGAAATTTTTGAAAGATGTTGTAAGCGTTTGACAAATTAGCATTGAAGGCATGCGCCTGCTGCTGCTACTACTCGCCGCGAAGCTGGCATGGGCGGAGGAATCCAAAGCCGAGCCGCAGCCTGGTATGGCAATAGCTCAGCGGCTAGCGGAAACGCTGCCACGGCTACCCAACGTGATTCACAGTCAGATGGAAGGTAAACCAGAGCAGCTCAGGTACGTGCTCAGCGAACTGTACTTTCTACACCACTGTGCAACTGACAGTCTTTTACTTTCTCAGAGAAATGATATCGCAAATGCTGGGCGGTGGTTTGATAAGTCAGTTGGTCGTCAATCCTCTTGGGGTGAGTTCTGCAGCAATCAGATTTCTCTTGAGGCATCCTATAAAGTTTGCAGGTGGCTGAGGGAATGGGAGTCCAGCTCAGCAGTCTAGGAATCAACAAAACAGATGTCGAAAAGAAAATGCTGATAGGCTCCTCGAATAGCAGCATTGTTCCTCTCTTCCCTTTGTAAGTACACAGTGCCTCATCATATTTAAGGGCATTTCCAGCTGTGTCGCATAACGGTATTCGTTGAAAGCTGCTGCTACTGCTGCAGCTGCGTCCGTTCACATAAATTCTTCCCAGAAACCTGCAGAGGAGATTTTTCTAGCTCTAGCGAGCATCCTCAACTAGTCAGCAATGTGCTACTTATCAACTTGTGCCAGTTTTGCGGGATTATCTAGTAGTTTGAGAGAAATAGCATAAAATGGGTTCTAGATTCTCTAACAAAGTGCCTTGGGGTTACAATAACACATATGGCCAGCGAATTTTTTGCTGTAGTTCTTGAAGTCCTGAGTGCTGCTAATTGCTTAGTGCGGGACGCTGATACAGGTGAGAAACAATGAGAGTATCATTATTTTATTACTAGAGCGTAATGGAACCACATCTTGCCCAGTGAGTCTTTTGTTAGTGCGTACTCATGTAAGAAGCACTGTTTAGTTAATTTAGCGCATGCTCATGACTCTCTGTAACATCATATCGGACCGCAGGTTTCTCTTCTAATCGAACCGTTTGCAGCAAACACGTGTCCCGTAACTTATATATAATAGAAACTAAATGCGAAAACAATAAAATGTTCGCAGAAACGTCCGACTAACTTTGTACTTCAAACTGCGATATACCGCCCTACTTCTAGAACTAGAGGCTGTACTTTTATGTGAAGATATAGCCATGCTTCTTGGGTGGAGAAGAGTGGAGAAAGGCCAGTACTGAGAGGCAAGAAAAGTTTTGGTCTGATTTTTTTTCTCGAACTTTGTTCTACACAACAATAGAAAAGTAAATCAAAAATGAATTCTTGCTATTTCACGATATGTAGAACGTGTCAAAGATATCTCTCGCGGTGCCCAAAGTCGCGTCGGTCTAACATTAAAACTTTCATGAATTAATTTAATATATAAATACAGTAACTCGAATGTCTTTTTTCTGACGTACGCATAAAGGAGTGTTTAGGTTTAAATGATTTATGGGTAACACCAGCAGAGAAGTCTAAACAAAATCAACTATCCTCAAAGGCAGCACCCATGCTCAGAATGCCTCCGTGAGTCCATGGATTCTAAAAGAATAAGTCAAAAATGGGTCGAGGTCCAAATTTTTCGGCTCTAAATCACTCCTGACCCAGAATATCGCTACAGAAGGCTCACCCGCGATTTTGTGGACGAGTATCCATTTCGCTTCAGGTGCTAGCCGGACAACTCGTCCACGGATAGTCGACGAGTCTTCTGGAGTGATTTTCTCGACCAGGAATGACTTTTGAGCCGAGGAATTTGATCCTCAACACATTTTTTTTGAATACGTCTTTCAGAGTCTTTAAGAACTCAGAAGGCTGGCCAGTGTGGTGCGGCTTGTAAAGCAAAGTTTGCCTTGTAGTTAAAACTTTTCATTGTTGTGCCTGCTCCATTTTAAAAAAAAATTAACCTATTCCAAATTTTGGGTTGTAGCCTGATTTTACTTCTTAAGTTTAGACATGATTAATTTCCTAGAGCTCCAATTCTGTCCGGTGATTTCCTCTGTTGCTTTCCTCTTCTTTTCTTTTTTGTTTTCTTTTTCGATGGCACGCCTCGATACGTAATAATAAATAACTCAGGTAGCACTCTGAGCGTGGGTGTTGCCTTCAATTGCGTAACCAATTGTGGGAGCATATTTGAACGCCAAAGAGCACCCATCTAAAATGAATCTGCTATAAATGTACCGAGAACCCGTTAGAATCATTCAGCTAATTGGTAAAGCAATCATGTTTTGAAGTTATCAAGCACCATTTATCTCTCACCCTTCATTTCTTTCAAAAAAAACTGTGTCAAATTTCTGTTCCAATGAGACGAAGCATTCTCGAGCATTCTTTGTATAAATAGCATATAGATATGTACATGAACCTACACAAGGACGAACTCAAAATGGTCGGCATTCAAATTTCTTGGCTCAGAAATCATTTTTGATGAAGAAAACCGCTCCAGAAGATTCGTCCGCGATTTAGCGGACGAGTTTTCCATCTCGTTGCGCGCCTTCTGCTGGGGTTGCCTATCGCCTCGAACTCACGGGCATGGAATGCGCGCACAATCCCTCTCATACCCAGTGGTTATAGTGCATAAAGGAGTGCAAAGCTTGCTGAACTTGTCCTAAATCCTTCAAAATCGGTCCACCGGGTCCATCGTTCAGCCACCAAGAGTACATAAACAATTTAATCAAAATCCGTTTTTAGCTTTGATGCTGCCTCTAATTCTACTAATTCTCATTGTTCAAGGAATGAAACTGTAAATCGTATTGAACAATTCAGTGTTTTATTTTTACGGTAGCTACCTTTTTAATTCCAGTACTACGAATCCACCGTCTACAACTGAAAGAACTATGTACCTTGATGGAGTTCCGATCAAGGATTTCGATCAGTTCGTTCGGTAATTTGAAACAAATTCTGTGCAGAAACATTTGGGAAGAAATACATGTTTCAGAAATAGAAACTTGGAAGACCGCTTTTCAACTAAGAAACCGCCTACAACAACTACTCCTGTTCCATCCGCAAACGATGTAGGTTTCGACTAATTCTATTATAAATTCTATTTGAACATACAAAATGTCCCTGAAATAGCATTTTCAATATGGTGTTAAAATTCGTAGATATTATTATTATTTAATTATTATGAGCACGAAAAAATGAAAAAGCGGAAAAAATCATAATTTCCGAGAACACCTGCCTGAATTGCAGATTGCAGCTGCTGTACTGGACAAAATTCAAATATCCCAAGCTCAGGTATGCGCTCTGAGTACACCCTGGGAGTTGGTAATGGCTAAGCTCTCTTCAGGCGCCTATTCTCGCAAGTAGAAAGCTTCCGCCACAAGACGACTTCATGAGGAATTTAGACAGCTCCATGATTGACCCGCTACGCCTGCAGGAAGTGAACACACTGCTACGTAGAGCGCCACAAAGATTCGGTAAGCAGTGTAAGCAAACTGTGGTACAACGTCGTCTCTTCGTCTGGAGAACAGAGCCCTGCCATTTTCAAAGCAATTTCTTCTTGGTTCTAGTGGTAGCTGTGCCAGTTTATCATTGCGTCTTAGTCAGAGACTTTGGCAGGATGCAGAAAATTTTTGCTATAGTATAATTCCAAAGATTCCATCTTTAATCACTCCATCATGGTGGAAAAAAGGTGGCTAAAAGCAAACCTAGTTTTCTGCATCGATCTGATAATAGCACCTTCAAAGATGCTGTTGTTGTCAGGTCGATGATGATGGAAGTTTTCGATAGCTACTTAAACTATCCAAGCTGATAGTGAGAGCAAAGAAGCAGCTTTATGGGCGTCACCATAGATTTTCTGACGGTAGCTTGTTTCGGTCTTAGCTAAGATGACGAATATAAAAGGTGACATAAATTTTAGTTATATGTGAACCTAACTCTCCAAATATTGTCTTCTGCTTCGCTGTTTGCTTGCTTATCCAGTTCACTATGCTCGGAGTACCAAAGAACATTTGACTGAGGCAGAAACTTTCTTTTTGAAAGAATCCAAAATGTTTACTAATACCGGTGAAAATTATGCACGTCCAGCTTCTGAGGAAAAACATTCTGCAACACTCCCTAGCGTACCGCATGAACGTTTCCGAACAGTACTAGGTTCCGCCCGTTTAGAAAATTTTGATTTATAGTAATATGGGAGCAAATGAATAGCAACAACTTATTTGCGTCCGAATATTTGTATTGTTCTTGCCAGCAAAGTTTTAGGCGAAACTTTTCTTCATGCCTAACGCCTCGACCTTCCGAAGTCTCTAGAGGCTAAAAGTGACACAAGTTTACGATTATACTCTTCAACCAAGTTTCAGCTTCCCTCCAGTTAAATTTACAATTTCTTCACTATGATACGCACACCCAGTGGATGAGCGTATATTCGTAAAATCGTGCCGCTTTAGGCTTTCGAAGATGAAGAAGGTAGGACGCTAGGCGAGGATGAAGCTTTTACCAGAAAACTCCTTCCTAAGAACACTACAACCATTCGATAAACATTCAAAATCCGAGACTTAAATAAGAGCGGAGATGGACATCACCTCCTTTCACCTGGTTCTTTCCAGAAAACCCTCTCATCAGTGCTCCTGCTACAATCGTACAGAATCTTGATCCGGAAGTAGACGAAGTGGTAACCAGCCTTCGCACCGGCAATGTGATGAACGTTGAGGTCAGTCCACAATTATTAAGAAATGAAGTGGAAATTTGCGAGATAAAAATATTTAGCGTATCCGGCAGCTGCAGAATATTTTGCAAACCTATGAGCAAGGTCTCCAAACTAAGGAGCTCATTGCTAAAAGGAAGCAGCTGCAAGTGCTGCAAAATGAGCTTGCACAACAAAGGAAGAAGATTGAGGAGCAGAAACGAATGGAAGAGGAACTGCGAAAGAAGGTGTGGTTGAATCTCAAATAACTTCGTGAAACTGCCAAGAATGCGTTGTGGTAGCTGGACCTTTAGGAACAAGAGCTCGAAGAGCAGCGTAAAACGATGGAGATCCAACTGCGAGAACAACTGAGCATGTGGCACAACTCGTTCAGCAGCTCCAAGGTGCGTTAGCGTTGCACTGTGTTCATTGTTTTTCTCGTAAAAAGCATTTCAAGGAACGGAACTCATTCCTCATGCCACTGGACCTTCCCGAACTTGCACTAAATTCGCCAACGAACGTGGTCAGTTGCTCTTTGCTTTTCATTCTACAACGGTTTTTTTTTTCAAAAAAAAAATCTCTGTTCAGCTACAGCTCTGCTATAGAATGATACATTTTGCGATGCTTCCCCGTTCTTCGAATACTCCGAGCATTGTTGTTCAAATCTTTTTAACCTTTATACTTTATTCAAAAACTCCAATATATTCCGATAATAACGTAAAACCTTCTTACTTACACTCTGATAGTGAGATATTCATCAGCTCTACAGAAAATCTGTAGCTATAATTTCATGTCTAAAAATCTTTGCAGCATCACAGCTTCTTAAGCAAACGACATAGTGCATTTGTTTTTTTTTTCAGCAGTCTTTTTAATAAGCCGAACAGCCGAGTTTTGATTAATTCTTCCCAAAGCGAATCTCATACTCGAAAGACTGCGACTTTTAGAATCTGTGGAAATCTCTTTAAAATTCCTTAAAAACCTCTGGCTTCGAATTACCTCAGCTAAAGCTATTCGCACTAAGAGGAACTGTTGTATTTCATGACAAAGAATTGTGTAAAGATTGCCGAAATTGACATTTCATAGGAGGTAAATTAATACAGTGCGTTTCAAAAATATAAGGTCACCTTCATTCGAGTCCTTTAAGCACCCCTTAATCGGTCGCTTCAGCAACACTGCCTATCCACCTTTTCATGCTATATTAAGTATAGTACTTCTAGATTACTCCTATCCTCTTTATATGCTTCTTTTGTTATTGTTGTTGCATTTATGAAAACTTTTTCTGTTGATAATCAAATTTTCTTTGAATAAGTAGACTTCTACAGTGTGCAGCAGCAGGATCACACATTTGTTCTGCATAAACAAAGACGCGGATAGGACCCGAGAGCTGGTGCAATATCATCTATAAAATTGGAAAACTGGTTGACGTAACATTGAGATTACACGCAAAATTGAGAGTCTGTTACTGAAACCACAGCTCAATCTCCAGAAAAATTGCACTGATGCGTAGACTGTCTGTTGCGCGACTTCTTTCTTTAGAAAGAACCATTAGAGTCACTAGTATGGGCGATTTAAATTAAATGGGCGTTTTGAGGCCCTAGAAGAGCTCATGGGCGTGATCGTTTCGAGCGGCGCGAACTGTTCGCCTTCAGCATGGCGAAAATTTCGCAATGATGTGTGAGGTAACCGAGCGTCAGAGGTGTACCGACGTGTGCTGGTATCCAGGCGACTCTTAACAGAGGAGAGAAATTCCAATTCTCCAACGCCGATCGGTGTTCTCAAAATATCCCTAAAAGCAAGAAAATGTTGCAAAAAAAGCTCCGAATCGGTAAGAATCTTAGGGACTCGCAGGAGAGTGTACTTTGACGTCTACAATCTAGCATACGCAATTGCAGCACACACCGATTAATATAGCCCTCAAACAATCTAGATTTCAGAGTGGCCTTATATTTTTGAAAAGCAGTGTATCTTGCACATTTTCACTATATTTTTAGTTGCCGTTTTGAAAAGCATGTATTGAATCCTGCTAGATTCTGCTTGCAAGAATTCTGAGCACCTAACCTTTGGTTAATTTCTACCCTTTCTAGCATTATTTCGGAAAATGAACATTCCATAATAAACGAGGGTATCAGACCATCTTATGCGTCTGAGCACGCGAGTGCGCTACTCTCTTATCAATAGCCCATGCCAAACTAGTGAAGTATTAACATTTGATTCTAACACAAGTTTGTAGAGTTTTTGATCTGCCCCATCTTTTAAAGCTATTTATTAATTATGCTGAGTTTTTGCATATTTTAAAGCGCATTTCCTGCAATACAACGCTGCCGCAGCAGTTCTGTAAAATTGCCCTATCTTTCCTGAAATCTAAGTGTAGTTTCCGAGGGGCAAAAATTAGCATGTTCAACACCTGCTCTTCTTTGCTTTTTATCAAGGTCGGATGGTCGCAAAAGCAGCTAGAGCCCTCTGTTTCAAACGCGAATAAGTCGTCGCATGCGAAACTACTGCTCAGAACTGGCCTTCGAAACTGGAAGTACCTACCCTATGTGAGGCTTTTTCCGCGCGAAAATCAATCAGTATTGACCAGCATCTATCAGTATGGGTGCATTTTGGCCTTTCCACTAAAAATCTGGTAAAATAGACTCCACGAGCTTGTGTTCATCCCATTACAATACCATCGGTATCTTTGGTCAAGTCACGAAATTTTCAGTCTTACGTACCGACAAAATCCTGAACTGAACAGCAATTACAGACTCAAGACGAGTTCTCGTAATCATATTTGTCAGTTTTACTACGTACTCTTACTTGTTCAACAGAACTTGTCTTTTTCAGCCTTTTTACATTAGTGCCTTCAGGGTACTCGAGTTTGGGTACGGAATAGTGATAATCACCTAATACGGTATATTATCCACTCCCGATTCGAAATATGTGTATGACACTTCAAGATTTCCTTCGAAATAAAAGAGCTACAATGAAAAGACGAAAAAGCTGCGCTTTTGCATCTTTTTCGTCTTCTGAGCCAAAGATGCAGACGGTATTGTAGATTTAGCCACATGTCAGCTCCAGTTAAAGCCGCGTGAGTTTATTTACCATCCCAATCGTCTAGAATCCTCCTTTCCCTGAGTCGAAAAATTTCAACAGCAAGTCTTTCTTCTTGTAATATAAACATCAACATCAACGTTATAAGCATGCATAATAAAAGTGCAACTCAATACTAATTGTTTCTTTACATAAAGATTTTTTACTGGTGTAGGTCGCTCATCCGGCAACTGAAACGACTACTTCACCTCCTGTGAGACCTGCGCTGACTCCATCCATCCATACACAAACACAAACTACTTCGATTCCAATGCATAATGCAGCAACATCCACCGCGTTGGAAGACGTCGACGTTAGATATTTCACTAAGTTTCATGAATTATGATAATATGCCTAATTTCAACGGTTATTAAGGACAATGAAGCCGTTGCGCTTCCAATCGCAGAAAATCAAGTTTGGCCGACGGTACTAGGACCACCTCTCGACGATCAGGACATTAGACTGGCGCCGAGGAAGCCGGCATTTTCTCAGGAATCGTAGGTTTTACCAAATATAAAAGTGAGAATGCATTGGGTTTTCCTTAGGAATCACACCTGCTTATCGAAGCAGCACTGTACCATTGCTTGTACAGTCATTACTTCGCCTTTTCGTTTCCTCTGCATATTCGGTTTGTTGTTCTATATAAACAAGATCAACAAAAAAATTTAGAGATGACGAGGACGAATTCACATCCACATGTGATTGTCAACAGATATCCCTGCAAAGTATGAGAGGAAGATGGTCTGTAGCCTTGGCGTCGAAATCACTGCTCAAAAAGGTCGAAAATAAAGTGAGGAGCTTACTACCAAGAAGCGGTGAGAGTCAGCTCAGCTGCAGCAGAGTCACTGGTAAGTCGCCCACATCTATTAGGATCAGAAAACTGGAACAGCAGAAGCGTTTTGCTGAGAGCACCAGATAGTCGTAGTTAGCACTGATAAGGATGAGGCCTCTCATGAAGCCCGTGCATCCAGCAAACCTGAGGCAGGCAACTCGCAAATTCTAACATTTCTGACATTAACTGCAACACCCAAAGTGAGCTGAAACAGCAGCGAACACGAAACCTTGCCAGAAATGTTCATCTCTGTGGCATTTGTCTTTCTCATGTCAAATCGTATTTCAAGAGATTCAGTAACAGAGCCTAGGAACTCTACATTTTCTTAGCATAAGATCTGTAAGATCTCTAAAATAAAGCAAAGTCACTGTTACCTTGCGCTAGAACTTCCACATCTTCCAGTTACAAGTAAGCAGAACAACCTCTGATAGATAAGATAAATGCTAACATGTAAAAACAGAAGTCTACAGGTGATTTGCGAGATTCAATATAACGTGCATGATCTGTGTTGATAGTAGGTCGTTACCTGCTACTGTCAAGAAATTATGCTACACTTTTTTCGTGGGGTCGGCGGGGCCAAGCACCCGTGCGTGTTCAAACTGGTTAAGAGAGTAGGAATCACCTTAGTTTTCGTCGGTTTGCACACGTACGCGTCGTGGCCCCGCCCACCTTACTGTTCTTAGTTCGCGAAAAAGAGGGTATGATATCGCATACGCAAGTACACGTCACTAAGAATACTGTGCTCTGATCAAACATCTAAACAACAACATGAAAAGAACTTTTTGTTACAGTCTCAACTCCGAAGATGTCAGTCGTCGCGCAGGATGCTCGTATTTTATGGGAATTCCGAACATCTACCTCCAGCAAACTTTTGCGGGTACTTTTCAGCACTGCTTCCCACAGATCTTCTGATACGATCTCATGTTTTTACTTGATACAAATTTATCTAATGTTGATAGTCATTATAATTCCAGTGGTCTATGTAACAAGAGCATACCGCTTCGTTTCAGCTTAGCGGAAGTGCTCTCTCGATGGATCACAAGTCTGTGCGAATACAGCTGCAGGATTTTTCGAACAATATATTCTCAGTGCCAAGTAAGTAAACGTACGCAGTAATGTGAATACGCTGCAATAACCTGCTTTTGGAAACATCAAAAAGCTAGATTTCTTATTTTCTGACATAGTTTCTATGAATGAGCGGAAAGTAGGCAATCCGGAAGATTTTTTATCAACTAGCTTGACTATGTCAAATCAACTGCAATGAGACGGCGTCTATTCCATATTTGCCAACGATGCGAGCAAAATAATCCTCAGTACGTTGGAAATGGCAAAACTCCTGTCTGTAGGCTGCCAATTTTCACAAATAGTGGTTAGAATTATTGTTCAGGGTCGCGAAATTCTCCGCACAGCTAACTAGAGGTGAAACTTTTATACAACTGTTTTAAAGCAACTAAACTACTTGGCAAAAAATCTGGAACTAGGTCTGAAACCTATAGTACTACTAACATCGTGCTTAAACAGTTTGTGCGTGGGTTAGTAACGTTAAAGGTCTAATTATTTTCTACCCGTACTGCGTATATTAGGTTGTCCGAAAAGTTCTCAGAGTTTTAACTGGTCCACTTTAAACAACCACAGCTTATTTAATAGATATCGGATTTTCTTTTCTCCAAAACAATTTTCTGAATTTTTTTTCATTTTCGTGACAGAACCAGTCTTCATTGTCACTAGGGTTCGCGCATGCAGTTGTTTCAGCATTTGCAATTTCATAGAATTTGAAAGCGGGTTTAGCTTTTCTCAGATTTGTAGCAGCTCTTTATTCATGATAAAACTGCTGACCGATCGGTAGTGCTGCCTTTATGTTGCACCTCCAGCTCATCCGTCTGTTCAAGGCTCTGAGAAAAAAAACCACTTCAAATTCTATGGAACTAGAAAGCTACGGCAGAAATCAAAGGCTGGTACCAACACGGAAATGCGAAAAAATGCTATTGCAAAATGTATTGTAAGCGCACACTTCAATGTTATAGTGCCTTTGCAGTGAGCGGAACTCGTGTCTGCTACAATCCACGCACATTCTAACTTTGATGCATTCTGTCCTCCTTTGAAAAATAACCTTTTGATCACACCGTGAGACAGCCGACTTTCCTTACTCCATTTCATCTCATTTAAATGCTTTCGGATAGAGTCCTGTCAAACAGCAAAGTAAAACTCCCACTAACGATACTGCTTAGAAGGTTTGCTTGCCGAATGTCGCCTTTACCTGCATGAACAAAAAATTATAATTTCAGCCTGCATACTGAAGCACTCCGGCGATAGCGAATATGAGTACATGCTGGTAGCAAATGGAAATGGTAGGTTACTGCAGAGTCAGCCTTTTTTCTTCTTGACAAGACGCAGCTTCTCAAGCGTGCTGAAAGTACAACGTGGTCCTATGCAAATCCAGATATTAGAGGGGACGTTCACTGAGGAAAAGATTCAACCAGATTGGTATCAAACCATGCGAAGATGAAACTGACTGCGGCAATACAGATACAGTAGCGCCCAGAAGTATTTGAACATCCTATTTTTGTATGCTCACGTTATTCTTTATATCTTTTAATAGGAGCTGTCAATCATGCGGAAATTCGTGGACTTTTTAGTTGCACCTCAGCGCGAGTTAACCCTCGGTGAACAGCTTCGCTGCACCATTTGAGCGAGTTATATTAGGTTGGAAAGAAAGTAATGAGCCTTTTTTACCTACGATTTTTAAACAATTTGTCAAAAACGTACCGGAGGGTGGATCAGAGGAAAGCACCATCGGAGTTCACGACCCTATGCCAACGTTCGGGTAGACACTCGATGCCGGGCTCCCAGAAGGAGAGGGGCTGGAAGTTGAGGCCGACCTGACCTCTCCTCATCATCAAGGGAATAGTCTCCTTTCTTGAAAAATGCCTTCGCCGTACAATTAATTCCTCGAGTTTGTGCTGAGCTGCCGTTGCGGAGTAGCTGTCCATGAAGAGGAAAAGTCGGGAATGTCGAAGATGAATTTTGACTGGGACGAAGTTGGTCGCCGTACTAGGGCAAGACTACGATGAGTAATGATGACGCAATTTCTGGGGATGCAGGAAGGAGTCCTCTGACCTACTACGAAATAGTTCCCTTTCTGCTCTCATAGAAAAAAGTTACGGTTTTTCAAAGCTACGGGTTCATTGCCAGACCAATTTTTGTCGCTTTTCGAAATTTGCTTATAGCATCCTTCTATCTCGATAAAAAGAGTAAAATCATGGATTATACACCCAACGGTCTTCTTCATGTTACAGCATATAATATTCTCCAAAACAGCCTGTCCCAATAAGGAAATAAATTTGAAACTGACTTCATCGATTTTCTTCAAAATTTCTTCATTTTCCTGTTCGAACAGGAGAGCACTTTTGCAGACCCCGAATGAAACTTGAACAGCTTTATCAAGAATCATAAAAGGAAAATATGAATACATGACAGGAATGCTTAATCCCTAAAACATCGGCAAACCAATTTTTTCTGATTTTCGAATCCGCATATTCTGATGTAGATATCATCCGCAGAGACAAATCAGAAAGCGCAAATTTTACTAGATCCTTTGGAGGTCCCGGCAGTGAACCATGCTAGAAGCAGCCCTGGTACTTCGTTTAATAATGAGAAAGATTTTTTTGAAAAGTTAGGCAAATTCGATCCTGCGGGGCATAACTTTTTCCATGGACGCTCTTCAGCAACTCGGTAGTGCTCATAAAACACGTGGTTTAGTCATCCCAGACATACGTAAAATTCACCATGTTTAGTTACTCTGATGTGGAAAATTAATCTTAAGTCCAAAAATGGGGTGTTCAAATACTTCCGATCGCTAATGTATGTGGAATTGCTTGAAAACGGAAAATATCGTTGATCAAAGGGTTAAATGGACTAAATGGGGGGGGGGGAATTTCCAGTGATTTTCTATGCTAGTCGAAGCTTGGATACATAGCAGAGGAATTTTCCCACTGAGCTGGTACTCTACCAATAAATCATACAGCTGAGCATGCACGAGATGATTTGAGAATGTGTGACGGTTTTAAAGAGTTTATAAAAATAGTAGTGTAATGAGCCTAACCAAGATGTTTTCAGGACCCTGCCGAGAAGCCGCTCTGCTTGTTCGAAACCCCGACATGTTCTTTGACGAGGACAATGCAGATCTCGTAACATACTTAAAAACGGTGCGTTGCCAAGCGATCATTGAACTAGGCATAAACAGATATCTGTATCTATTTTAGAAGATAGCAGCGGGGGAACTGGAGAGGCTGGATATTGCGCCATTCGCGAGTGACTGTTCTTAATCTGACATGGCAAACGCTACTACATGACAAAACCTGCTCACGACTTGATCCTCATAATTATTAATAATAGGCTTGCTAATAATACTAATAATCGCTAATAAAGATGTATTTTAGATACGCGGACTAAATTATTGTTCTTTTTTTCTCACTTCTCTTTTCCTTCCAGCAAATGGAGTGCATTAATCATGTATTTATGTAAAGAACCCATACATAATGATACAAACAGTTGACTGAATCCTAAGTGATCCTGAGACACAGGGGACCGTGGAGAGCACACTACTTTGCTGCGAAAGTTCCTCCAAGATTTTAGACGAGAATTCCCTCATCAAAGCTGTTTTCGGAAACAGCAGAATATCAAGACGGCGACCAACGACCTTCCTCTCATGCTTTTGAAGGCGTCCTCATATTTTTGGCTTTATTTGGCCACACATTTCTCTACACCAGCATACCAATAAGGCATCGACCAAAAAACGAGGATAATCCTCATTGCTTTCGTCTCACGATCCTGATTCGTTCTTTGCAAGGCCCGGCTCGAGTTGGCTTTTTGAGGCTTCCGAAAACGAAGCCTACCTCAAAACAGCAAGAACTTATGAACCTCCTTTTTGATGGAAAATGCGGCAAGATCGGATTAAAGTTACAGGGAAACAAGAAATTGTAATTTTCCAAAAAATATTTGAAAGAATGCTCGGGCCAACACGTTTTTGGGTGTAAAAATGGTTTTTGGCTTTTTTGGTTTTCATTGCTCTAGAAAGCGCATCTGATGTACTGGTGCGTTCAGGTGCAAGAGCTTAAGCTACAATAAAACTGTATAAAAAATTGGTGAAAATCGTTGTGAACGAAGAAACTTATTATTTAGAGCCAGCTAACTCATGTAAAGGTCATAAGATTTTTAAAATAAGCAAAGCTGGATTACAGAATTTTCCCACTTCTTGTGCTCATATTTACTCACTATCTGCTGAAGTTTCAATAAATTTCATCATGAATTCACTGTTGGAGAGGCTTCCGAAGTTTCTCCTTTCTTTTATATTTGAAATTCGAGCCTTTTTTTCTCAACGCGGGTTTTTTCACGGTCTCTTCAGGGGGGGGGGGCGAAATGGTGTTCGGAAATTGAAAAACACCGCATTTCATTTATTTCTTCAGCTACCATTACTGATGACGAGAAGATTCGGGTTTCTGCCCTGGAGCATACAATTACAAAACCTTTTCTGAGTTTTTTTTTCCATTTTACGGAACCTCGCTTGACCTAGAGCCACCTCATATCGGACCTTGGTTCTTCGACATTAAACCTAGCCCTTCTTTGCAAGGACACTACTAACAACATTTAAAGTGTAGTTGAGTGTGAAGATGCTGCGAAGTTTCCGTCTTGGTCAATGCCAGACACTGATTTGTACAAGTCCTTATCTTCAGTGTAAGTGTCAACGACAGCTTGTTATTAAAAGCGACAAAAGGAAAGAAAAAACGATGAAAGGAAAAAAAGAGGGAATTCATTCCACAGGAACGCATTTACAAGTGCTTGTACAATTCGAGCTTCTGAGTAGGCGAATTATCCTGTAAATTTTTATCAAATGGAGACAAACTCTCCGAGTAAAAATCAGCCCAACAGAGCACTGGCTATAGCGCGATTCTATTCTCAAAAATTACAACGTAAGACTTCACTAGATGGATAAACCTGCTCATAAGAAAGCCCGATTTTCAAGCCGTCAACCCTAAACGGCCACACCGACATTCCTGAAGTTGACTCGTTTTCTTCGAAGATTTCAAAACAATTTATTGGAACAGACTTTCTAAAACATTCAACAACTGTGTAGACTAGGCAGATATTCTATACAATGAAAGAAAGGGATCACTCCACAAACACAGGTAAAGTATGACTGACAAGGCTTCGAGTTGTTTAGTGTGATGTGATTATGCAAGGTGCTGCTTTACAAGCAAAAATCTAGCATAACTGGAAGGAGATGGCAAGACAACGGCAAGAGATCGGTAAAACCCTGATGAGCTATCACAATCGCGGGACGTACGATTGTGCTTTCGGGACGTTCTGGTAGGTCTCCTTCTTCGGATCATATGTTTCGTAAATAAGGTAAATCTCCATCTAAATAAGTGTTCAGTTAGTGAAACGAAAAGCAATGTAAATGCAATCTCAAAAAATAAACAACTAGATATGTTAATCTGAGCTAAAAGTGTCACCGCAAGGGATTCTGTATGCTTGAACTGTAAAGATAATTTCAAATAAGAGCTGGCCTCGTTGTTGTTAGGAGGTGCAAAACGTTTATTACAACTCGTTAACCTTACAACCGCGTTTTGAACAAAAGACCAGTGGGCTATGGTTCAAAAATCTTTGTCAGTTATCACTTTCGATGGAGAAAACCTTTCAGAAAGTACTTCGCGCGTACCAAAACGTCCGCAGAGTTGTCCGTCTCAATGTGTAATTGCTCTGGACAGATTCAGGCGCAAGGCCTCTTATCCTGCACCAGACTGTATAGGAGAAGGAGTACAGTTCAAATTATAGCCACTATTAGGCTGGTGCGTAAATCCAAACCTCTAAGCTACTTATGGCGTTGATAACGCTAAATGTACTGTTAAATAGCTTTCATCTTCTCCCGTTTACATCGTAACTACATTTATGATCAACCCATTTGTCAGAAATTTCTTCAAGTGTGAAAGGCGAAAAACGTGAAGTGAGCAAAAAACGAATCTTCAGGATTTCGTTCTTTGTGAGGTAAGAAGAATATCACATTTTACACCTTTCCCAACATTGTTCTCCTGACTCTATCCTCAAAGCGATCCAGAAATAACACAAAAGTAGAGGTGATCCGTCCAGAGTCCATGTCTTCAAATCATGCAGGAAAAAACCACATAAGAAAACTCGCGTACGATTGATCTAGAGTAACCTGTTGATAACGAACCTCCACTTCCTATGTAACGGACTAAGCAAGCCCACCCAACAAAGTTTTAGACGAATACGCTTTTGGATCGGAAAGAACTGGTATAATTCCAAATACAGCAAATTCGTAAGAAAGGGTACGTTATATTTCAATCCGTAGAGTTCTGACGCAATATGAGCAACTAAGAAGCTGCTTTGCGCTGCGTTCTGCGGTTAGTGAAAAACCGCTTACATGCATTCTGCATTTTAAGATATTATAAAATAACAAAAATGTGCACCTATGTGAATTTAATACTCCTTAGTTTCATATATGAAAATTCTTGACAAGCAGAACGAAAGACCTCAAGATCCGCTCAGTAAAAAAAACACCAGCTATTAAAGGCTGTTTTAGTACTTCCCGTTCCCCCAAGTGTCGTTTCGTCGAAAAATTTCCCACTGGAAAATCGTACAAATTTAAGCAACAACCTAACAACATGCTCACAATGAATTTGAATTCGCACTGAACCTGAATCGAAGCTCGGATGAGTTGATGGAAATAGGCGGACTGACTCCGCCTCTCTGCAGGGTAGGAAGTCTCCCACCGAGAGTTATCTACGTTAACAGATCATCAATGAAATAGTAAAATTCTTCTACTTTCTCGTGCTGAAACATAATACGGGATTTCCGTACCTCCACCCTAATTTAAAAAAAAAACATTCGTGACATTGCTTAAGCACGCACAAAGAACTCGTACAGAATAACATCAAAGCGAAGATTTTTGAATACTATGAATGTATAGATTCTTTTTACAAAACCTGTCGCGGACTCAAAGCGCGTTTTGAACGTCGGCGCTTCTCATAGGAAATTCGAAACAATGAGTTCGTCTACTCTGACAAAAGTCAAAAATGATTCAAAAATATGCCGCGTATAATTTAAAGAAAACTACCCAAACAACTTCCAAGTTTTTTCCCTCTCTCATTCTGGCGAAACCCTCTTCAGTACTGCTGTGCCTTTCAGGCTGCTAGATGGTTTATTAATCGCTAATCTGAGGCTTCGACGGTAAGCAACAGAACGATGCCATGGTAGAGATAATTTCGAAATAAAGGGCTCAGTTTTGATGTACGACGAAGAGATCTCAGCCAAAGCGCTCGAAGCCCCTGATTTCTGCAAAGAATTGAGTAATGAACAGCGAGGATGAGTGCTTGTCCATAGCTGTTTATTCTTGCCTTATATATCGCTGTGTGAGTTGCATATTATTGTAGGTAAAGTAGAATGCAAACTTCCAATACTACCAGTTCACTTTCCGCAACAAAAGTCGAGAGTAGTGCGGTTTTCTATCTATCTGCAGCAGTGAATCGTGTCAGAAGGGTTGTTCATGCTCCTGTGAATTTTCGTGATTTCGTGTTTGAGAAAAAGCTGAAAGCGGCAGAGCAAGAGAAGATGTTTGATGGTTTTCATCAGAAATTTCTGACTACGAACTTTCTGACCCTTTGAAATTGAGGATAGGGTTGAAACGTCGGGGCAGCGACTAACAAATATTCAAACTAACAACCTAGAAGGCATAGCAGTGAAAAAAATGTTCCCCAAGTAGTCAAAACGTTTGCATGAATATCTTCCTACGTTTAAGGCGAATTGTATTAAAGGCTGCATGTTAACCTTGGTGTGTGGAGCTGAAAAACCTTCACTTTGTAGCAGATGAAGGGCTTTTGTGTAGGGCATTCAGTGCTTTTTAAGTACTAGGAGCAAAGGAGTGAAGAATTTAAAGGCAGCATCCACGCTCGGAACGCCTTCTGAGCTCTCGACGGATTCTGAAAGAGGAGTTCAAGAAATGGTTCAGGTTCAAATTTCTCGGCTCAAAATTCATCCCTGACCGAGAAAACCGCTCCAGAAAACTCGTCCTCGATCTCGCGTACGAGCTTTCTATTTCGCTGTACGTTTTCTATTGGGGTCGTCTACCGCCTCAAACGCGCCGATATGAAAGAGACTGTCAACTCTACTCATATTCAGGGGTTATAGCGCTCTAGCTAGCGCGGGAAGCTAGTTGGACAACTCGTCCATGAAATCGCGGACGAGTCTTCTGGAGCGGTTTTCTTGATCATATATGACTTTTGAGCCGAGAAATTTGAACCTAAGCCATTTCTCGAGTTCCTCTTTCAGAATCCGTCGAGAACTCAGAAGGCGTTCCGAGCGTGGATGCTGCCTTTAAACAGAAAGTAGTCTGAAAACAAAGGCGATCTTAATCCTTCGGAACGCAGGAGGTTTCAGCGAAAACAAGCAACTAAGCCCACGTAAAACACATGAAACTTTCAAGAAAGCTCCAAATTGGACTGCGTTATCTTTCACTGTGCTCAGCAGATACTCCACTCTCAGAAGAACCTAATGTCCGCAAGGGAGATCGGCACCACTTCCAAAACCTACGTTGACGTTAAGTTCTTTCGCCATTTTTTGCATGATAAGAAGTAGGAAACACCGTCACATTAAACTTACGGGAACATTTCACCAAGATTCTGCTTGAAAACTCCATCCTGTGCGAAGTATTAAAGGCAGCATCCACGCTCGGAACGCCTTCTGAGTTCTCGACGGGTTCTGAAAGAGGAGCTTGAGAAATGGTTCAGGTTCAAATTTCTCGG
>KN549230.1:9165-21463 GCA_000797555.1 Oesophagostomum dentatum | reverse complement strand
ATCAATGAACTTCAGGTACTGCTGAGGCAGTTTTACTGCTTACAGTTGCTGTGATAATCCTTGAAAAGTTGGTATCAAATGCTCTTCTAGCCAAGCACTTTAAAAGGATTTATTACGATGTTTACTCTCTAGCACTCCTGAGCTAAGATTTCACATAACCATGCAAATATCGCAAACTGGAAGATATGTTCAGCGAGTTTACAGAAAAAAAGAAACGGAAGTGAACCACAGTACTGCCCTAGTGGAATCATTAGCCATGCTACACTTATCTATTTTCATCAACTTACTACTTCAGCAGGCTGACAAAAATCTCCATGAATCTTTACCGGCAAGATGGACAATACATTAAAATTTTTTGAGAAAAACGATAATTTCTAAACACATCTCCAGTACTATCTTGCGTTCGTTCTGTTCAGAAAAAAATCTTGACGATATCCGATGTTTGCTAAGTTGAAGACATTCTACAGTGACAGTATAGCGACTTCCGCTCAAATTCGTAACTGCCCAAGCTATGCTGACATAAAACAAGTAGTCATTACTACAAAGCATGAATATTACAGAGATCAATCATACAAAGTTCACACATGTAGCAGATAGCCAAACGGCACCGAGACTCTTGAAAGTGAATCTATTGCAGTATGTACAATATAAGAATAAATTATGGATATATACAATTACAAGTCACTAAAATAAAACAAGTCAGTAGATGAAGTACTAAAACAAGTAGGATTTAGTAGGATCAGGTAATAAGATTTGGATATTTGAAATGCTACAAAGAAAAATTAAAGGCCAGCAAGGACTTTACCCGTTTTAAGCGAACGCTGTTTGAATTAACTGTACTGTACAACTCATTCGACACAATGCTATATTCCACCTGGCCACGGCACTTGGTAACTGCACCAAAGAAGCACGCTAGAACTGATTGTTTGGCTGGTACTGAGATTGATTGTACTGCGGATTCATGATCCTAAAATGTTCTCGGTAATCGCAGCAACAGAGAAAACTGGTTACGTTAGATTCGTATTACCTTTGATCCTGCTGCATGTAGTACTGCTGCCCAGACATAGAAGGTTGCCCCATTTGGTGGGGCATTTGCTGCGCTCCCATGCTGTGCCCTCCAATTTGTTGGCCCATTACCTGCTGACCATCCGGGATGTGCTGAGGACCCATGTGTCCCTGACTGCCGGCCATCCCAGGACGAGCCATCGCTCCTTGAGCTGCTATCTGCTGATTCATTTGCATAGGCTGACGACCGCCACGACCACCTGCATACAAGATTTGAAATTGCCGGACTTCGTACAACTTATGTTTTTTTGGTATCTGGGAAGGTGGTGTCGTCCTGTTTCAAAAAGATAAGCCCAATTTTTATTCTATAGTTCGCTGAAGTTTGCGGCTGCGCTGGATGTGTACTGGTAATTGGGCACAACCGATCGGTAGACATTCAACGCCCCTTGTCGTTGTCGAACGATGGAGTAAAAACGGTGCTATAGATCGGGCGTCGCCACACTGGTGAAGCGTGAAAAAACGCAACTTATATAAAGGTTTGGAAGATTTAAAAAATAGCTGTACTTCTATCAGGACACCTCATAGACATCAAGACATCTCCATAGTCAATTCGAGCATATTGTTTGGGATCAGCCCGTTTATGCCGGGCGCTGATAAAAGGCAAGAACTCCACCTTGTTGATAATCCATACTCATTGCACCGTCTCTAGAAGTGAACTGTCCCATTGTATTTCGAGGCTGTTGTTGAGACTGCTGAGCTGACTGACTTGCATGCATTGGGCCTTGATAATTCATCGGCAGTGGGCCACCCATGGAAGACTGATGTTGAGCTGAGCCACTAATTTGAGGGAACTGCTGTCCGCTCAGGGCACCTATAAACAACGTTAAGCGAAGGAATTTCAAAGGCGAGATAGCGAGACTCACCTTGAGCACCCCCGGATCGCTGTACCTGTCCCATCTGCTGCTGCATCATAGACTGCTGAGACACCTGCGGGTGCTGCATGGTCTGGGATGGCATATGCGCCTGTTGCATACCCTGTTGCGGAGGGATCTGCTGCTGCATGTGATGAGGCTGCATATGTTGCATCACCTGTGGCTGCATCGAGTGAGGTACGTTGCCTTGTGCCTGCTGGCCACTTTGCTGCTGGGGCGGCAAAGAATGGAGAGGCTGTTGCGCCGACTGCATCTGTTGCTGTTGTGACATTTGCTGCTGCGGCTGCTGCGAGGGGTCCAGAGATGTTTGAGACTGCTGCATCATGGAAGGCTGCAGATGTGGACCAGCGTTTTGAACGAAGCCACCCTGACCAGGCTGCTGATTTTGGAATTCACCTAGAACTAAATTATGAGGAAAGAATTGAGCACTTTAACTAGCACTGCACTCTAGAATCACTTTAGAAGCGAAGCGAACCTGGTACGGATCTGTTGTTTCCAGAATGGTGGCTGAAGTTAGAATCGGAATATGAGACTTGTGATGGTGCGATAGTCGATGGCATGGAAACAGTCGGGCCCGGAAATCCTGCTGAAGTAGGCGACCAGTTTAGTATTTAGGAAATAAATCTACCCTAAAGCATAGAATAAACGCTACTATAGTCCAAAAACTATGATAAGCGGGCAAACTTCACAAAACACATGCTTCCGCCTTATTGACAGTTAGGATGATTTCTAAAACTATGGAGAATTCGCAGAGGCTAGCCTTGGTTCTGAATAATGGCGGTAGCATGCCGATACTCTCTTTTTGACAATCTCATTCACGCTCTAAGCTTCCCATTAACTGATGCATCACATATCGTCTGGGAACCTTGCAAGTGGGGTTTACCATGAGAGTAAATTTTGTTTCGTCACCTGAGATCCGTGCAGCCTGAGCTGCTTCCAACCGCTTTTTATTTATGCATTCCTGGATTTTGGTTTTTGTAGGATCCTTCACAGCGTTTGACGATACCTTGAGGTAGTCAAGGTTTAACATGTCGGCAATAAGCATACTAGAATGCACTCACTACCTGCTGAGTCTGGTGCTGTGAATAGGCAACAGCATCGGGCTGGGATAGTACGTTGCTTGTTGGATTAGCGCCAGGTCCATGCCACCCTTGACCGAATGAAGACACAGATGTACCGGGAGGCTCATTACGGGATGCAGACTGTAAAAGCATTAATGAAGAAATTTAAGAAAAGAGGAAAAGCGATATGTCGCATCTTCGTTATACTCACTCTCTTCTGCCGAGATCCTGCACTATGTTGTCTGTTAACATTACCGCGTTTACGACCACCACGGCCGGAAGCTCTTGGTGACACTATCGGATTAGAGGCCGATGACACTGAAGCGTCGTAGATATAGCACGGAAAGAAAAAAAGTACTGCTTGACATACAACTACGATTTTGGTCAGGAGTCGTGTCATCCATAGGTACGTCGTTTGTGGTGGGAGTGCTCACTGCAGAACTGAGTGAAGTTATTATCTCCTTAACAAAAAAGATACTGAGAATGAAGGCAATGGCGATGAATTTGTTAGAAAACAACGCAGAAAATAATGCCTACTTCATTTCCGGGGGTGGTTGCTTCGGTGACAACAGCAGAAGCATTTGGTGTAGCAGGAGTTTGCGTCTAAAACACACAGAAGGGACTAAGGCGAAGAAAATGACAAGATACATAATAACCTAGGAAAAGGGCTCAGGCTTTATGGGCGCATGGCACCTTTGTCTGTTTAGCACTATTCAGCATTTTGTATCGCATCTTTGAGGAAAAAATCGCTGTGACTTCGTCTTTGTGCGTTCTTTAGATCGCTGGTTATGGAAGACGCACTTAATCTGTACCGCAATGAAATTTTTGCAAGGCTGAAGGAGGTGATATACGGTACCCAAATGATCTCCATAAGCAAAATACCAAGGAAGAAGTTTCCTAGAAGATTTGAGGTATGAAAATTCAAATACCCATAAAACAGTGGAATAGTGAGTGGAATAGTGGAATAGTGAGCTAATTGTTTCTCACTGTTCATCAGAATAAAAAATCGAACAATTAGAAGTTGGAAAGTTACACTAAGAAATTTTGATTCATACTTCGAAATTCTTATAACATTTGGGGAAGAATAAAAAGCACTCCAATGTGGAACGGGAAATACCAATAAATGACTAACACCAGGAGTATTTGCGCTTGACGCTGATGGCGGCGGAGCTTCACCGGTGGCTTCTACAGCAGGAGCAGACAAGAAGTGATCGCTAGACTCAGTGATTACCTGAAACACGGACAAGTGGTTTAAAAACGTGAATGTCAGTGACAAATAGCGGAAATGGCTCAAAAAGTGAGACTGACCGCGTTCGGTCGCTGATATTCCAACTGGTGTTTATGCACCAAAAGTCTTGCAACCCATTTCTGCACTGGGCAAGGAAGTCGATCAATTTTGGAGGCCTGAAACTTTGCAAATCTCACTGCAGGAAAAGAGGGAACGAAAGCAGCCACCTGAAACCAGCTCCACTTCCATCCACCCTTGCTGTTCTGCTCATTGATATAGGCGTGGATGAAGTCGTAGCTTGAAGTTTTGACTTTCTCGCTAACATGCAAAGCATAGCGACCATGTCGCAGGCCAGTCAGTGGTGTTGACTGTGAGACACTTGGAGGTCTTGCCGCTCCCTACAACGATAATTGAAGAAAGGAAACATGTTGGTCGAAATCCAAAATATTACACACTAAAAAAATCTCCAACTTACACCAGAAACCTTCTGGACTGCTGCAGCAGATGGTACTCCGTACGGTTCCATTGTAAATACGGATATGGTATTTTTCGGTATAGGAAGGAACTGCAGTAAAGCGCGCAGCTCCGGCGGAACTCTCTGATCGGCGATTTCTTTCTACAAGTTAGAATGCACTCGAGGAGGTATACAGCAGACAAGGAAAAGACTTACTTTGAGTTTCTTTATGATCACGGAATAATATGGCCATCGGAATTTTGGTTCACTTCCTTCGCTCAACTGTTGTGTTGCTGTCGAAGGATCTGTCAACGTCCAAAGCATCAAAGTGGATAGCATGTCATAGCAGGAATCGTATAAAATCCTTGAAAACGAAGTTGCAATGAAGTTGTTTTGCATTTGTTGAAAAAACGAACACTGGTAAAAACTCTGAAGTTTCCCCCTTATCGGAACGAACTGTTTTCCTTTCTCCCAGACTCCCGGCTTCTTCCTATGTCACTTTACTTCCTTCTTTCTCGCAGAATAAAGTTTCTGTACTAACCTGTCTTTATCCGGAGAAACCATTCCGTACAGCATCATTTGGAAGAACAAGTGGGACCAACCTTCGCTATACTGTGGCTGACAAATCTGTAAGAGTCAGATTCAAATGGAATCGAGCGAAATCAAGGCTTAGTCAACTGTTCATCAAAGATATGGTTGATAACCACTCAAAAGCATAGGGAACTTTGGAAGCCACTATGAGACTCTTCGTCAAAATATAATTTGTTCAACCAAGATTGATTATACTCTTTTTCGTGGACTATGACTAGTGTAGTGGGCGGGGCCAAGCTTGCTTTCGACTATAAAGGAGGTCACCAGCAACATCAAAAGCAAAGAAGCGTGTCGAAACGAAAAGAACGGATCAACATTACGCTAGCTCTCCGTGTTTTAACCTGTTTAGAAACGGCTGGCATCCTCTTGGGTGTCTGGCTCCGTTCATCTCACTAGTCATAGTCCGCGAAAAGAGGAGTAGTTGCGCGGTCAATGCAGGGTGCGCCGCCGGCGCCATAGGGGCTCTAATCGTGTTCTAGCAGTAGAAGCATACATTATAACGCAAAGGAATGGAAGAGGAGGAAAAAGACGATAAAATGCAAAAAAAGGAGCGTTACCAATGCAAAAATCATTCAGTACCAGCTTTTATTTGGTCCCATATCACCGATCGGTTGCGGCCCGGCACGCAGACCGTGCCACTAGTCAGTCGCCGATGGGCAAAACATACCTGTTTGAAGATACCGCCCACCAAGGATAACCGGAGCAGCAACCCCTCTCGCTCAGCAGAAAACTTCTCCATAAGCGGCAACGCAGGATTCTGCGACAATGAACTTGAAAAAAAACATAAGAAATGGAAGCAGTTTTCTAACCTCCTTGGTCTTGCTTGTAAGATCGAGAAGCTGTTTATAAAGAGACTGAACTAAAAGATCTTTGTTTGGCTGAACATCTTCGCCTTTCAGACAAGCCAGCACCAGGTTCAAAAATGGCTGCTGAGAAAGTAGCCATGTGCTAAAATGGTGCCAATCATACAATATTAAAGTCTGCTACCTTGGCCATACTCTACCTCTGCTGTATTCTTTCTTTCGAACTATCGTTTGCCGTGTCTAACATTGACGCAGCTTCTTTGAGAAATTTTCCAGACACCTAAAAAAAAGAAAGAAAATGAGTATCAATATCAAGCTCTCGAGCTCAGCATGGCTTAACTCACCGTCATATGATGAAACTGAATTGGCACATTGTTTGGTTGTGGACATAGTCGCACCAGTAATGCAATGAGCCAGAAATTGGTAACATGTCGGAATCGAAAATCACGTCCAAGCTGCTAATGAAGTATTTCAAGAACCAGTGTGAGCAACGAAATGATAGAAGCCTACAATTGCTGAAGAAAGCTGCAAGCCCTCTTTGTGAGCATTCGTGAACAAATCACGACAGCATTTGCCAATTTCACCCATTAGTGCGTCCGCTGCTATAGCGCTTTGTTGTGCATGCTTCTGGGCTCCTTCAGGGGAGATCTGAGATGTGCCAAAATCGAAGCACCGCCATATTTAAAACTATGAAATGTTAAAACCAGAAGGAATAAACCACACCTCTTTAATCATAAGCATCAGATCAAACAGAGTGGCCCTCATGTTCCACATATTCATCACAGCCAATAACTTATCGATTAGAGCCTTCTTCGAATTCCCGTTACAAACAGATAGTTCTCGTAAAACATCGCGCTCGCTTCGTCTACGAATACCAAGTCGCAGCAACTGTTGCCCCTGCAAAGTTCTTCCACGCTAACAGATACGCAAGGAAGAAGAGAACTTACAAGGCAGTTCTGCTTTAATCGGTCGTGATTGAACGCTTCCATGCGATTCGTTTCCACAATTTTGAACATCTTCATTGTGACCCAGTCCTCCTCGCAAATGATAAGCTGGACTGCTTTTAGCATGATCATCAAATACTCTCGACGGTAGTTCGTTGAGTCAACAATCCGGCTCGGCTCGAAGCTTAAAACATCGTCTTGCACAAATACTAGGTAATTTAAAAGCTGCACTTTGAAGTTTTTGATTGGACTTTGACTGCTGGATCAACTTGAAGGCTGGACTCTTGAAAAAAAATTCACGAGGTTTGCACTAGCGACCCAGAAAATGCCCCCAGAATACTCGCCGCACATAACACGCGATGTCGCGGACGAGCTGCACATTCAAATCTACCTAGGCCGGTGTTGGAGCCGACAGTCGCCCTTTATGGAAGATACACTGAGATTCTTTCATTTTCTCATGTAAAAGCAGAATTCGAGCTACAGTGTGAGTGTACACTAAGGTAAAGAAAAGAAATTCGCCTGCGATGTCATAGCAAACCATCTAGAAGCATTTTTCTCACCAAAAATGAATATTTTGCAAAGATATTTTAATCCTAATCTATGGGTTCAAAATCTATGCTGATACGCTCCAAAGAAAGAATGTTGCCCATGTAGAATAAGTAACGCAACACAACCAGTAAAAGATAAGTGCGATAAGTAGCTTCTGTAACTTACTCGAGATCTTTGAATCTCGCTCGGAGGGTATCCATTAGTATGCAAATGTTGCTCAGCATCGGGAATAATACGTTGTCCATTTCACACCTAAATGATCGGGTAATAATTGGAAACTTTAACTGCATCATATGCCATACCAGTGTATCATAGACAGTATGATTTCATCCGCACATTTGGAGAGCAGTTTAGTCTTTGGCGTTGTGCCCACATAATGTTCCGACACTAAATCATTTCACATAAATAAAACTTTTGCAAAAGTGAAGAGGAGTGAGACTACATTCCTTGATCTCTTTTAAAAATTCATATTGAAAATATGTGGAACACCGTTTTTAGATAGAACATCCTAATTACTATATAGACTAAAGCTACTAAAATTCCAGTTGTCATATAGTATGTGTAAACCTCATTTATTTAACGTAAGCTTACTGTGGAACGGCTCATCCGTAGCGCAGCTAATTTCCGCGAGAATGAGCAGTGTCAGGCAAGCTCCAGGCTCACAGTCGTATTCGTTTCTGCCAACTACTGAAACAACACATCTGAGTAATCTGCTAAATTCCAGTTTTATTCGCACAGAAAACTGTTCCAACTCCTACATACCGTTGTATCTTCCGCTAACAAACGAGCTCTGCTCTCTTTTCATTATAACAGGAAACGCATTATTTAAGAGTTCAGCTATAAGTCGAGGAACGCTAAAGGCATATTTGCCTGCTAGCAGCATGACGAACGTGGCAATTGGATAATGGGTTGAACAGTCGTTGACCTGTAATCTGATGAGAATAGCTGCTACATTAATACTGTAAATTTGAAACACAGACGTCAATATGAGTAAGGAGCTCGCCATATCCGGTATGCTGGCTCACACTTGTGCAACAAAGGGCTTTGATTGCAGCGACCTGAACAGCAAGAATACATGCGAATAAGCAAAATTAGACAGTTCAGAAGCTGGACGAACCCATTCGTCTGCCAGTGCAGGAATCTGAGCTGAGATGTGCCCGCAGAAAGTCGCCAAATCAGACAGTCGATCATGGTCCCGCATAAAGTTCTAAACATAAACAGGTACAGTCATCCGGCATTACGTGTGTGTGTAAAAACAGCGGAATAGAATACCTTAGCAGCGATGAAAGAGTTTATGACAAATGAATAACGATTGTAGAGCTGTCCAAACGAAGGAAGCCTCTTCTTATATTCATGGTAGGAGAAGAACCGCCTAGAAGTCCGAACAGCAAGGTAGGTTACGTACACTAGAAATTATGGAAAAATAACAGAAAACCTACAACTTCTTCTCAAACACGTCTTTGAAGAACAGCGCGTTGTACCTATTTCCACCATTATAAGAAGAACTTCCATGATTGAAAACATTACGAAAGTCGTCACGAGCTCCATGCAGCTTTATGTCAGAAAGCTATAAGGCAGTCTTATTTTACAGATATTATGAAATACGGAAGAAATCCTAACCTGGCTCTTCTTCAATTGGCTTTTTGAATGGTATACGAAAGCTGCAATGGTCCGACCCCAACTGGTCATTGGATATTCGTGAGCACGAATCATACGTTCTATCAGTTCGTATAACCTAATGATATTTTCATTTTATACGTTAAAGTACAGAAATGGAATATGCTTTAGCCAACAAGGTCAACTCACTGATTGGTAATAGTTGGAGCAAGATCCGAATGCATGAAATAATGCCAGTGTTTGCAGATATAGGCCACAAACACATATCCAAGCTGGCCAGACATGCTTCCCGGTATAACATCAGCAACAAGAGACCGAATTACTTTCTCGGCACACGGCAGAAGCGGGGTCACCTACAGTGAATACACAACAGATTTTGAACAGAGCTGGCTCTTGCTGAGTAGGAGTGAGAATGTACCGCTTCGCAAAACTCGAATATTCCATAGATATACTGTGCTGATTCAAACATTCCGCAGATGATGTCAAGCCCTTCAGAAGTGGGCATCTGCAGAGAATGTCCCTGTATGAAGTCACGAATCATGTCAGAAAATGACTCCGCACACCAACCACAAATCATCATTTGGTCGTAATACGTTTGGCTTCTAAAAACAATACAACAGCAAAACTGCTAATTCATCTAAGAAGAAAGATCTCACTATGCATGTAGGAAGCAATACATTAACACTGTTCGTACCTGAACTTCGAAAGAATCTCCACTATCCTCTGAGAAGTAACAGACTGCTTCCAAAATGGGGCCTCGTTACCTTCAGAGAATTGCACGTAGATCTTCTTTTGCCAGATTTTACAAATCTCCTTCGCAATCTGAAGGAATTTCCCAAATGCACCAAGTATGAAAAAGCTTTGAAAATATGAGATAAGATACAAAACCTTCTTCATTTCTGATTTATGATTTTCACGAGCATCATCCATTCCATACAAGACTAGAGCCCTTTGGTTGGCTTCACTTCGGTGTTCCTCTGTCTGGCGCAAAGGCATCTGAAGCACAAAAAAAAATCTTTTAAACGATTGAGCATAAAACGAAGAGAAAGGGTGGCGCTCTAGAAAACAACTGACCTGGATAAGGATTCTGTCATTCATAGACATAGCATCATTCAGATACACACGCTCGTCTTTTTCTTCTTGTCTGTAAGTTATGAGGGCAGTGGGCTTGGCAGGTTCGTCTGGCGTCAAATCTTCGAACTGAAACTGGAACTAGTAAAATATAGGAGCTTCAATGTTAGAAATTAAAGACAGATTATGTGAATATATTAAACACGGAACGGTTAAGCTTTCCATGCTTCAGAACTAAAAAGGATGCTTAAAATAGTAGAGCGATAACTGTGTCAGAACAACACGCTTCGCTAGGAAGATCATGCCAGAGGGTTTTAATGTAAAAACACATTTACCTGAGCAGACATAAGTGAGGAAGTTATGGGATCAGGTGGTTTGTTTTCACATTTGAACTTATCCATAATGGGGCGCTGGTAGTCTAATTCGCCAGACTTTATCAACTCCTTTACAAAGCTAAAAATATTATAGTATTAATGAAAAAGAGCACTGTAAAAACATGAAAGTCGTGAGTGAAGTAACAGAAACGTACCAGTCGTGAACAAACAATTTAAAACGGGACAGTTCTATGAACAGAGTAACCAGTGAGGCGAATTCTTGTTGATAAAACTTTGATCCTGGCGTTGGGGCCTCCGTATAGAAATAGTTCAAAATTATATCCTGCATGTGGAAGGGCCCAAACATGTAAGACTGCTGATTTAACACTTGCTGGTAGATAACCTGAAATACGCACGACTACTTAAGTGACCTCATTCAGAAACTGAAAACGAACCTTGGTAACAACAATAGCTCTGTGACTGCCCTCTCGCTCAGCGGTGACGGCCCAGTGCAGCATGAGTTTGATCCTAATAGATAAAATAAGCAGAAAAAACTTTGAAGGGAAGAAATTAATACTACCTGATAAGAACCTCCTCAGCCCATTTATCAGATCTAAAGCTAAAAATCCGAGTGGTCACAGCAGGAAGAATATTTGGCTCGAGAACATCCGCAGAGTCCAAAATGCCAATAACGTCGAGGCATCCGTTCACCAACTTGGCTAAAAGAGTAAAACTGTAGCACTAGCGCAAGAAAGTCAACAGTTTAACAACCATCATGTTGCACTATTCTAGATTTACTCTTTTCAAACGAATGATGGACTAAGGAGACATGAAAATGCATGTGGGCTTGCACGAGTGGTGCAATTCTCAGCAGATCTGACAGAGGTAATATAACACCAACCAAAAGCGAATTGCTCCTTCTGATTGAATGACCACTTGTCCTGGACAGCTTGACTTCGCCGCACAATTTCCGCTGTTCGAAGCTTCAAAAGCTCCACAAATCGCTCAGATTCTGAAATTCATATACCTAATGACAATGGTGTTCTCACTGCAACTAAAGACAAAAAACCTACCTTTTCCAGGAGGTAGTGGTAATTCGTGTACAGCACAGGGAAGAAGATCCAAGGGAGAGCCGCACAACTGCGATAGTATGAAGGGAAGCTTATCTGTTGTTGAGACCTGAACATCCAAATCTCAGGAATATTACTGGACGACTGCTTGAACTGGTAAAAACCTTGAACTTGTTCCATATCACAGCTGCTGGAGCATCGATAACTATGTTCTGCAGAACAGTTGTCAAGACATGGATAACAGGACGCAAAGCCGAACATTTGGTAAGCGCAATGAACGCTTCAGCACCTTTCGTAACCCTAAAAGCAGAGCTATAAAATAAACATTATCTGAGATGTGAACGGATCGTACAGTAATATTTTACAAAATGTAAGAAATGCTAAAATATGTGCTTGCATATGTCATAGTTAATCATAGATGGAATGCCCGGGCGTAAGGGGTCCTAAAAGTGAAGCTCTAGTTTTGACGGGCATGGGTAAAAGTGAAGGTGGTCTAGCAGAAAGAAAGGTGTCGACGGGGGTTGGTTCGCAGCCCTACTGTCGGCTAAAGTAGGAAACCTTATCCAAATGCAAGGTCTTCCAGTTAATCAGAGAGGTTTCCGGTATCCAGCGGTGTATTTAGTTTTGCGGCTGCTGCTGATCTGCAAGTGCTGGCAAAA